>NDGM011218534.1:3461-19910 GCA_002564305.1 Octomys mimax
AAAAAAAAAAAAGAAAGAAAAATAATAAGCATTAGAAAGGATACAAAATTTCACTAGACAAAGTACTAGTTCAATTGTGGTTGCTGTATTGCATGATGTTATCTTCAGATTAGTTGTTTAGGTTACCAGATATAAATGTACAAAGTTGGCTTAAAAGAAGAACAAAAAAGTTATAAGAAATTGAAAAGTAAATAATAAAAAGAAAAAAAAATTAAGCATTAACTGCTCCTTTCAAAAGACCAGAGATCGGGAGTACAGTTATCCAGATTATCCTGCATATGTATACATAAATACATCTGAAAGTCTGTATTATTACTGATGAGTAATGGAAATGGAAAGTTCTTCTGTATGTTTCCTGCCCTGGATTTGTGTGCATATGTGTCAGATTTGTAGTTACATATGGCTTTTACATTAATAATCCCCCAGACAATGCAATCTGTCAACTCTTTAAGATCTGGTTTGATTTAAATTTCATTGTTTTTGGGGGGAGGTGGTTACTAGGAATTGAACTCAGGGCCTTTACACTGAACTACAACCTCAACCCCCACCCGCCCCCAAACAATTATTTAGGGACATGGTTTCAATCACTAAGCTGCCCTGGCTGGGTTTGAACTTAGAGTTCTCCTGCCTAAGCCTCCTAGAAAGCGGAGGCTACAATCATGCCTAGTTTAAATTCTATTTTTAATACTGTTAAATTGTGTGTTTCTCTTCCATGTGTTTATAATGGACCCCTGAAATTCAGAGGGGTTAAGTTTGTAAGCACCTGTGATTGGAAAAAAACAAAAAACAACCCTGAAAATTCCAGATATAGTCAGAGGAATGCTTATAAATGCATTTTTTTCTATTTTAAACCCTAAGTATGCTATGTCTTCTCTAGTTATATAATTTAATAAAATACTGTATTATCAAACCTTAAATGGTGCAGGGGTTTTGACAACATTTTAGGGATCTAAGAAGGCCAAAACTGGGAACACTCAAGACAGCTACATGTGGTACAGCAGCCTTGTTGATGCGGTAGTGCTGGCGCATCTTGCAGAGATGGGTTATAAAGCAGCAGCCAGTAAGCAGCAAGGAAAACTGAGTAATGCTCTTGATTGGCTACTTGCAAAGTTCCTACTAATAAAAAAGTGGCAGAGTATATTTTGCAGTTTTGCCAAATTGCAGATTTCAGTGAACAATTTTTAGTTGGGTTCTAAGGAAAAATCCAAGAGTGACTGAGGCCACAACCTCTGAACTGCACCTCCATGGGGATATTCTGTATTGTTACAGCATGTTTACATAAACTGAGATGAACATTGAGCTTTGATGTCTCAATAGGATCTTTCAAGTGATTTACTTAGTATTTTTCTGGGTCATGAAGTGGAGCTTTGTAGTGTCTGCAGCTGCACTGGCTGTAGGTGATGACTTTCAGAAGAGGTGATAATCCAAATCATATGTTCTGTAAGCATTAAACCAGTTTAGATTAACCAGTTTTCCATTTATAGAAGTAATTTCTGTTTTTAAGTAATACAAGAATAATGTAAAGATATATGACATTCCAGATTATTGGTATTTAGTGATTGAGTTACTTTTTTCTTATGCAGAACACTATTGCAGTGGCTGGTTTTACTGTTTTGTCAGCATCTCTTCTGTAAGATGGTAAACACTGAAAACATTTGAAGACTTCGATTCTTTATGTAAGTGTAACTTCAGTTCTCTCATATTATTTTTCAGTGAATTAAAAGAGATAGAAGTAGTATTTATGTAAATCTATACAAAAACTACTTAGTCTGGCTGAATTACTTTATTCAGTTCAGACTTTCTCAGTGAAGGGTCAATAGTCTGCTGAAAAAAAAAATGGACAGTTAGCAGATTAACAGGAGAAAAAGCAAATTCATTAATGTCCATACATTCAGCGGAATCCTACACAGTAAAATATTCAAAAAAGCACCAGATAGTTGAACTTAAGTACTCTCTTCATAAGAAAGAAGGGAACATTATGAACTTCATAATGAGACCCTGTACCAAATACATAGGAAGAAAGAAAAGGAAAGAAAGAGGGGGAGGGGAGGGAAGGGAAGGGAGGGGAAGGGGAAGGAGAAGCCAATGGTTGTAGAAATAAGAATGAGTCAGAAGAACAGAGTATCCCAACACAGAGTTCTTTTGGGTGCCAGGTATCTTGTCTGGCATTTAGTCACTTTCTCATGATAAGCATTTAATCATGCTTGGTAAAGGGAATTACTGTAAGAATATCAAAAGCTAGTCATGTTCCTCTTTGGGAGACATGGTCTTTAATTAGGTAATGGAACCTCAGAGAAAGATATTTTTGTTGTCCTTATTTGTCCTCAGTTTGAAGTCCAAAGAGATTTATTGTGGGGCATTGTTTTCTGAGTCCTAGCAATTGAATAAATGTATACTACCAAAAGAAAAAAAGATTCCTTTAGAAATACTCCAAATACAAAGGAAGGTTCTCTATAGATACAATCATGCATCTTTTAATGATGATAGTCATGAGTCTGTTAATGATGGGGAAATGTTCTGAGAATTGTGTAGTCATAGTACACTTAAAGGAACTTGGAGAGCTTTTATGTTACTAGGAAGACTAATATTATGGGACTGCCATCATATATGCAGTCTATTGTTGAAAATATTATTATCATAAAACTATTAGAGAAGTCTGCCGAACTATATGGGTATTGACTACCTCATCCTACTCTTTGTAAAAATATCATGCACTTTTCCTAGTATACTTGATTTTATAAATTAAAAATGATATACCTTTATAAGTAAAATGAATTTCTATTTTATTCTTTGTAAAAATGATTATTGGCTCTTTTCTGTTCAACTCTTTTTTGTTATAAACACTTGAAAATCACCCCTTTATTTAGTCAGACTGTTAGGTTAAGTTGGGCCAAGCCACAAACCTATAACCCACATCTGTCTGATTTTTTTTTTCTAGTATGCATGAAGGCATTAGGAGAGGTAAGAATAGTCCTGTTTGATGTCAGCTTTAATACAGTAGATTGAATATTGGTGTTTACAGTGATCACTACTATCTTTTTCCTTTTCTTTTTGAAAAAGTCCAGGGTTCTATACAGGAAAATCTCTGAACATCAACTCAGATTTTCTACTTACTTTGGACTGATAAATCTCTTTTACATTTTGTCCTGAGAAGTGAGTATTGACACACTTAAAATTTATTGTCTATTTTTTAAAGCACAGTTCATTTGAACTTACATCTCTTTATTTTTTGCTTGTCGTTCTGATGACTTTGCATGTCAATCTAATGTGAAACTTGTAACACATAATGCCTTTGCAGTAAATGTGAATTTTGTGTAGTTAAGTATATGATTTTATTACTGTGATCACATTTGATGTAGTTTTTATACAAATGAACTGTTTCTTTTTTTTTCAGGGTTTTGTTAAATCTGTAAGAGATTTTCCCACAGAATCAATGTCTTTGGTAAGACAACATTTATTTTAGATTACTTACTCCTATACCTATCCATACATGTACACATAGATATGGACACATTTGTATACATTTTGTACTTTGATTTTGAATTAATTTATTTTGTAATTGAGTTGGAAGTACTGTAGTACCATTTGGAAAGTAATCTTTTTCTATATCTGATAGTGTTACATTGGAGTTATATATTTACCTAGTACTATAATTAATATCTGATTATTCTATGTTTAAAATATCTTCTCAAGGCACAAAGGCTTGGAGTTTGATTCCCCGGCCTTCCATGCTGGCCCCACCCCCGGGGCGCACTGAGATGGCAGTTGAGACTGGGTGTGGTGGCACATGCCTATAATCCCAGCTCTTGGGAGGCTGTAAACAGGCAGATCACTATGAGTCTGATCTACACAGTGAGACCCTGCACACCCTGTATACCCTATCCTAAATACAAAAAAAATAATAATAAAATATCTGCTCATATTTTGCATAAGCTATATGTTGGAAGAAAATTAAAATTTAAAATATACTCATGAAGACATTGAGATTTTTATTAATTTATATTCTATCCAAATTAATTTCTTTTGTTTTTTTATCAGCTTGTATTTAAACAGATTGTTGAATTGTGATGTGGCAAGATTTTTGAATAAATTTTTTAGGTAGATGTGGTGCACACCTGTAATCTCAGCAATCAGGAGACTGAGGCAGGAGGACCACTGAGTTTGATGGCATTCTGGGCTACGTAGTGCGTTCAAGGCCAACATGAACTGCATAGCAAGATCCTGTCTCAAAAAAATATTTTTATACTTGTTATAGATACATTTTGGTTTTTAAAATAATTGTTTTACACATTTATAAAATTTTGTTTTGTCAGTGCAGTAGAAAGTTTCCCATTTTGACATCATACAGGTTATTTGTAGCTGAATTAAACTAAAGAAGATGATATATTATAAAGTTTAATACAGTGTCCTATTTATGTTTTTAAACCTGTAGTTTTTAATGGTAGAATAGTACAAAGATTTATTTTTTTGTAATTAACAGTTACTCTAAGACCCTAATTTGAAATTATGACTAATAGTGTAATTAAAATTTGTTTGGAGAAACTGACCAATAAAAAGTTGATGTACTTTTAAAAGTGAGAATTTGTGAATTAATCCTAGATATTAGTATTCCCCAAAATTGTTTTAGATTGTTCAACTTTAAATACTTGATATATCTGTGAACCTAGAAATAAAGCAGAACTAAAGAAGCCTTAGAACTTGGCCAAAAACATAGTTGTTGGGTTTTTAGATAGCTCCCCAGAGCCTCATGCGATCATCGGCAGGGCTTTTTTAGAGGTGGCTGAATCTAGAGTATGTGACACTGAGATTGATACAGTGCAGTGTGAGGATCAAGGGCACGAGGCTCCAGGTCTGGGTGCCACCTGCCCTAAGTAATGTGGATAGGATAGAAAGGATAGACAGAGCTGAGGGTGTCCCGCGGCTTTATTACCTTCTGCTCGCCGTGACCTGGTGCTCTCTGCGGTGCCTGTCTGCCATCCGCCCTGCCCTGGAACCAGCCAGTTACACACTGGGAGCTAAATCAACTTTTCCTCCTTTAACTTCGGATGTACGGTGTTTTTGTCTCAGCAATGAGAAAATGACCAAAACAATAGTTTTCTGTAGAATCTGGTTATTCGAAGTTAAAGAAATCTTGTATATTTTTATTGGACTTTTTTTTCTGGCTCTGGGATGCTCATTTTGCATTTTTAAACTGAACATGAAACTTTTAGCTGATAATCAATAAAACATCCAGTTATTGTTTATGGGGTTCTTATTGTTTCCCTGAAAAGAATTATTTTCTTCTTCTTCAGAATATATTACTAAGTGACTAGTATAACCATGAACCAGAGTGCTTTTAGAATTTAGGAAAATTACTGTATTTTCCAGGAATAAAAAGATGACCTTTTCAAACCACTTTCGGACAATAATTTTGTCTTGTCCTATCTTCAGCATTTAAAAAAGCATTTCACTGGCCAAGTTATTCTGGACTCTCAAATGTTGAATTTGTTTTCTCTGTTTAGAACACTACAGTTTACCTCATTTCCATCTCTGTTCTATGCTTCATTGGTTCCTTTCTTTACCTTTTCAGGGGAAGACTCTTTGTGCAAATGTTCTTCCACTTCATTAATACCCAGCCCCTAAAAGGGACTTTCTAAGGCAGCCTGTTACATCATCTCTACTCTTTTTTCTGAAAAGAGAGCTTTTCAGATCTCTGGTTATACAATATTATATAAGTCTCTGTCTTTTCCATTAGTATAGGGACTGATTATGTTTTATTTATAGATTTAGTTTTAGTACCTTGTATAATTCATGGTCTGTTGTTGAAGAAAGAAAGGAAAACCTAAAGAAATTAATCACTTTAATTTATACTGCTTAGTGTATTTTCTCTCATTATTTTTATATTATATTGCTTACTGTAGTTGATTTTTGGCCACTGGTTTACTTCCTGCACATGATGTAAGTCACATTTCATTTAATACATTACTTCTATTTTCTTGACTGATTCTATAATGGGCTTTCTTTTCAACTAGCTGAACATTAAAAAATATGCATGTCTGTGTGAAATATGGATCTTGTGATATACATGGTTTATGAAAGTGCTGTCAGATTATCCTTAGTTTATCATAAACTCATAGTTTTTCATGAACATGTTTTAATACCTTATGCCAAGTGACTGTGGACATAACCTATTATTGTAGCAACTAGTCATGTGTAGTTAGTACAGCTCTTCATTTTCAATAGCCCTATTTAAATTCCTTAATTGCCATAGCATCAGTATTGAGTATTTCCATTGTCATGGAAGGTTCTGTTAGACAGTAATGTTCTAGTTTTTAAACATTTGTAGGGTAATAAAATGCCTCACCAAGTAGTGCCATTATAGAAACTCTAGATCTTTTAATCAGAGTTGAGAGGGTATAATAAAGATATGCCTATTAATAAATATATGCTTATTGTCATAGGTATTAGAAAGCAAATCTTTTGCATAAATATTCTAAAACTTTTCAGATATCTAGTTATGTAATATGTACAATCTCTTGTAAGTGCTGTTCTGTTTCATATTCTTCCATATTTATATTTGTTACTGCCTTAGGAAGCCTTTACTTGTGACTCTCCTTTCTCAGTGTTAGTCAACTTACTGATGCTGGGACCAAATTTAAGAGAAAAACAACTTAAAGGAAAATTTTAAGGAAAGGAAAAACAATTTAAAGGAAAAGTAATTTAAAGGAAATAAGCCTTTTGACTCACTCGGTTTATGTTTTCAGATATTTCCATTCTAGCTCAAGTCATAAACATTATGGAATGAAAATGCTGGCAGGAGGGCATGGCTGTGGAAAGCTGCTCACCTCACGGGAGCCAGGGCTAGCTGAACATACAGAAAGAGATATGCTCTTCAAATGGATGCCCTTAGTAACCTACTTCCTCCAACCAGGCCCCAGGTTATTTGGCTAATGGGCTCATCGATAAATTAATGCAGTGATGAAGTTAGCATCCTCATAATCCAGTCATCTTCCTAGGCTCTACCTCTGAACATTGCTGCAGTAGGTATCAAGCTCTCAGGACGTAATCTTCACAAGACTGCATCATATTTAAGCTACGTCACCTCCTCATGCTAGCTCCTCCCAACATATATTTATCCCTTAGGTTAAAACTGATTGAATGTCCCTCCATAATCTTGTTTTATTGATGTGATACTCTTTTGTCAGTAAGAGAGACAGATTAACTACAGATATAAGAATTATTGAAAATTATATAAGTCTACCTAATATAAACTTATTGGGAATTATGTAAGTTTATTTGCCATGGTCCTGATATATGCTCACTCAAGGGCACATTAAACAGACTTGTGAGGGAATGCCTAGGAGGCAGAGATAATTTGTAGACAAAAGTATAATGACAAATAAAACTTAGCTGGTATATATACACATACTAGCTGATTTACATGGAGAGCCAACTTAATAGTTAAGTTGTTTCCTTTGGTCATGAGTTAACAAGTTACATGGATGATTGTAGTGGTTAATCTTCTTGAGCTGTGCTGGCCTTCCCTAGTCATCTGTGAATTAGAGATACTTATGAGAATGGAATAATGGGTGCAGTTATTTTGCCAGCAGAGGTGTACATCTTCTCTCTCTTGTTCCTTATGCTGACCGTTATTCTTTCTTCATTGATGAGCTACTGGCTTTTTCTGTATTAAGATTTGATTAGATTTCTAAGCCTTGTTCTTTGCTTGACTTGAAGAATCAGTTTCATTAAAAAAATTAATCCTTTTTTTTTTTTTTTAGTTTTAAAATTTTATCTCTCAAATCTTAGCCTTATTTTCTGCTTGGGTATAGGCTAGTAGATGTTGGTGGATTCCCCCCCCCTCCCCCCCCCGCTGAAGCCTTTTCAGTCAGTGCAGTGTTTCTGTCTGTGTGATGAGACAGCCCTGTAGACCTTTTCTTTTCTTGCCACATTTAAACACGGTTATTTCAGGAACTGATCTTTCCTCTTACTGCATTTTTATTCACCTTATCTCTTTTGAGGAATCAGAACCTAGCATTATTTGTGCTCCAGTATAATCTTTGTAATAGTATAGAGAAAAAGTGAAAGAAATTATGTCTAAGTTTTGAGGTGACATTAAAAAAGAAAACTCAGACCCAAAATATGTACAAGCTGTTTTAAGAATTCTTTCTAATAACATTAGTCATCCTCTTGGTTTCTTTGCCACAAAAGTTAGGGAAGTACTAATTTAAAGATAACTAAATTGATTTAATTACTTAGAACCTTTTCATACCTTGGGAGTATTCTAGATAAAACTTTTTTTTTCTGAAATTATAAGACATAAAATTCTTTATCGATAAGACCAGTATTCTATTTGCCTCTCCAGGGCTTTCAGAAATGTTTCATTGTACCTAGTCATTTCCTTTTGTTTAAACTGTTTTCTTAGACATTGAACATATACATATTTTAAAAACATTTCCTGTTACTGCTTTAGTTTATTCATTAATTGCTGATGTTTTGATATTCTGTGTTCTGGTTTCTTACTGAAGTAGTAAAATGTTTATGTTAAATTATAGAGGTATGATGCTTTTATGGGCTGGTGTGCTAGTTACACCACTTTTGAATAGTTATTTCTTTTTTATTTTTTATTGTATTTAGTACAGGGGCTATAGCGTCTCATTACACAGATCAGACTCATAGTGATCCTCCTGTTTTCAGCCTCTCAAGCACTGGGCTTACAGGTTCATGCTACCATGTCCGGTCTCATTCGCTGCCTCAGCACACCCTGGGGGCTAGGGCAGTATGGCACGCCAGGAATCAAACCCTAGTCTGTGCGCTGGCCTAAGCAGGTGCTTTAGTCTGCTCAGCTATCTGGCTGGCCCTGAATTGTTATTTCTAAAGCAAATATTTGATTTATAAAGTAGTATTTCTATGTTGGGAATTGCTTTCTTCAGACTATGTCTTCTTTAGACACTTAAAAGGAGAAAATGCAGTTATATAGATTTGCTGATTTATAAGCATGATTCTGATACGATCCTAAAATGTAAATATTTAATAAGTAACCACTCTTTTTTTTTTCTTTAAGGTTCCAGTGACAAATTATACGTATACACCCTTAAATCAACTGAAGGGTGGTACAGTGGTAAATGTCTATGGTGTTGTGAAATTCTTTAAGCCCCCATATCTAAGCAAAGGAACTGGTAGGTATTAAATTTGGTAAGGGTTATATGGATTAGAATTTAATTATTGGTTGCAGAACACTGCTCCATTAGTAGCCTAAGTCTTATTAGAACAGAAGTTCAGTTCTTATTTATAATTGCCAAAAACATGTACATATTCTCTGGTTGTCTTATTTTATGAAACAAACATTCTCAAGATTCTGGAGTCTCAGTATACAAAAAAAATTTTTGAAAGATTAGCAACCAACAACACAAAAGCATTTGAGAGTATAAAATTTGCTAGCAAATGTATCTATAGTGGATATACCTATCTATGTCTAATGATATAGATTAGACAATACTATAATATTGTAATAATGCTACATAAATCACTTTTTTATTCTGGTACCAAAGTTAAAAGGCAAATGTTTATAAAAGATGTAAATGGTAACATCAAAAATTTATAGTGAGGAAAAACTAAAGGTGTAGAATTTTTTTTATGTGATTGAAGTTTTTAGATAAGCTTAAGATGCATTTTTATTACTACAAGGTATTTCACATAAACCACTAATCACAGTAAAATACACCAAAACATGAGAAAAAAATCAACAATTATCATTACAAAAACTCAACCAAACATAAAAGAATAGGAGATGTACAGATGTACAGACTAGTAGAACAGAATAGCCCAGAAATAAGCCTTAGTGTGTAGCCAGCTGATTATCAACAGGATCCCAGTAATGTGTACAAGGGAAGAATAGTGTCTGTAATAAATGGCCCTAAAAATACTGAATATCCACATGCAAAAGCAATTTCAGAGTGGATTAAGATTGAAACATGTACCACCCAAGCTGAAACTTCTTGAATAAAACATAGGGAAATAATTTCTCGACGTTGGACCTAGAGTGGGATTCTTAGATATCAGTAAATGTACAACAGCAAAAGCAAAAGTAGACAGATAAAAGCAAAGGGAATAGAGTGTAAAAGCAGCACCTAGAGTGGGAGAAAATACCGCCAAACCATGTATCTAAAGGGTTAACTCCAGAAAATAAAAAGAACTCTGTCACTAAGTAGCAAAAGACCACAAACAAACCAAACAACACCAAAAATACAAAGGTTAAAGGCAACCAAAAACATAATAACTTGGTCAAAATCTGATGATTTGAGTAGACATTTCTCCAAAGAAGTCAATCAAATATAAAATGTGCAAAGATGCTCAGTGTCACTAATCATTGGAGAGTGGCAATCAAGAGCACAATGGTTTATCACCTCTATACTTGTTAAGGTGGCCATCAAAAACAAAATAACAGCTCTTAGCCAGGGATATAGCTAAGTGGCATAAACGGCTGCCTGGCAAGTGCAAGGTTCTGAGTTTGATCCCTGATACAAAAAAGAAAAAAAAAAAACAGAACTGTGGCTAGGATATGGAGAAATTGGAACTTGTATACATTGTTGTGAAACTGTGAAGTGGTACAGCCATTGTAGAAAACAAATTAAGTTCCATAAAAATAGAACTACCTTGTGGTTCAGTAGTCCCATATCTGTGCATCCAAAGAAATGAAATTAGGCTCTCAAAGAGATACTGAGCTCCCATATTCACTGCAGAATTATTCACCATAGACAACTTGGATCAGAGAACTAAATGTCAGCATTAAGTAGAAAAGGAACATGTGGCATATACATGGAGTGGAGTATTGTTCTGCTTCCAGAAAGAAGGAAGTCCTGCCATATAAGTCATTCAGATATGAGAGATCTAAATCAGTTTTTGCATAAAAGTAGAAAGAAGGTGGTTTCCAGGGTCTGCAGGGAGAAGTGGATACCTGAACTATAGTAGATAGAAAATTTGTGTTATTCATGATGAGAATGTTTTAGTGATGTGCTCTACACCACTCTGCTGTAGACTTAGAAGTTTGTTTGGATTGTAAATATCATGTTGTATTTTTTTACTCCACTCCCTAAAAAAGATAAATGAAAAATTATAGTGTTGAAATTAGACTTCTAACTGAGTTTTGGCCTACACATCTAGGTAGTTTTCAAAGTAAGGTATAGCTTGCAATGTGATAATGTAAGACTATGGAAAAACAGCTGAAAGAGCACATCAAAAATCATGGAATTCAGTTTATTGGGAGATGATAAAAAGCAAGCAGGAAAGCATACTTCTCAATTTGATCCCACATTTCACCTCTTCTAAAACACTATCATTGGTTAAAGGCACTATTTTAGGTGTTATTAAGAACAGAAAATACTGCCAGGTATAAGTATCCTTTTTAAAAAATGGAACTCTAATTTTAGAGATGTTAAAAATGTGAAGTCATGGCTGCTGCTGCTGAAATACTGTCTTTATGTACTGTGTGCCAGGAGCTATGGTCATGCTGGGAATGCAGTAATGTTCTCATTGAGCTCTTATTATACCATTTTACTTATAAAGATTAATATATGCATATTTTATTTAGAATAAATTAAGAATCTATTCTTGAGTGTGGTGATGGGAAGGAATCTCATTTTCATGTGGTCAGCACACTTTAGTAATGCACAATATAAAAGATAACTTCTGAAGATGTCCTTATGAATGTCTCTTTAGAGATAAACTTGACATGGATTTCAGATTAAGTCTGGAAAATCCTTATGACAGGAAAATCCTCATTATACACTAAAAACATATACTAAAATATAGCTGTCAAAACAAAATAAGAGGAAAATGGAAAACATTAAACATCAAATCTAAGCAGAGATATTTTTATTTGAATATATTTTTCTCAGCCAGTCATGACAGGACACACCTATAATCCCAGAATTTTAGAGGCAGAGGCAGGAGTTTCACTTGGAGTTTGAGTCCATCCCGGGCTACATGTTGAGTTCAAGGCCAGATTAGAATACATAGTGAGGCCCTATGTCAAAAAATTAAAAGAAATAGATAAATAAATTTTTCTCAGTTTTTTTGATTCCAACTTTATTTTTCCTCAAACTCTACATTCTTCTACTCCATCAGTATAAACTCCTCATTTCATTCTGATAGTTTCTTCTCACTCTAAAAGTTTTCCTCAAATCTTACATGTGTCCTTTCTGGATATTAGGCACAATAGTATAATCACTGTGATCTAGCCTCTTAAAGAACAAGTTTTCAGTTTTACCTGGTTGACTTTGATTGCCCTTCCAAGTTTAGGAGAAGCTACATTACCATTAATATTGTCCATCTAGCTTAGTAGATGGTATAATTAAAAACTTTTGGTACCTGGTATGTTAATTCTTATTTTTGAAACTTTAAAAGTAAGTTGTTCATCAAATATATCGTTTTCAGAAACAATCTAAAATGGTTCTGAATGAAATGATAGTTGCTTTATACGGGCTGGGGATGTGGTTCAGTGGTGGAGTGCTTGCCTAGCATGCTCAAGGCCCTGAGTTCAACCCCCAGTACCACCAAAAAAAAAGATAGTTGTTTTAAAGACACTGATGATTCTATTTATTTTCATTTATTAGACAACATATTCATATTTTATTCTGATGTTATTAAATCATGCATAAAATGAAAGCCACAGAGAACTAATATTTATTAGTTTATGCATACATCTGTTATGTTATTATCAGATATGTTTAGTTGAATCCAGTCTTAGTGAAAAATTCATGGCTGGTAATGAACCATCTGTTCTTACAGAGACAATGTGTTTGTTTCTTCAGAAGTACTAAATTAAATAAGTTGATCAATTTTATCTGAATATAGTCATTGAAACTTTAAAATCCATGTTTCAGAAACAGCAAGATGTCTCTACTACTGCCAAGACAGTAAAGTTTTCAAACTATCTATCTTGCAGTTTTAGTTACAGTTACATTTTCATTTCTGTTGACAGAAATCATCCTTCAGCAGGAGCAAATGTGGTGGGAGAGTCAGACAGCACTCATACTGTTTTCAGGAAATGATTAACTTCATTAATATTACCGCAGGAGAATACCAGTGTAAATATGTAGGAACAGCTACACTTTTCTAAAATATTATATAAAGTAGTGTTATTTCACAAATATAGCCCCCACCTCAATTACATCCAGGTGTACATAACTAGTTAGGTAGAGAAAGATCATCCTTTTGCAACTCAGACTTATCATTAGATGAACGGGAATATGTTTATATTATGTTGTATATCATTAGCTAAAATTTTACTAAAGCTCATTTAATAAATGCTAACATCAAGGTGAAATAGGTAATTAGATATACTTTGCTATCCTTACTCCTTGATTAAAAATTTTCCTGAAGACGTTCTTGTCATACCAAGTGCTAATGATTACGGGTGACCTGCAGCATACTGTAGTATCTTAATGTTGATAAGCAGTCTTCATCTGTAGCAAATACATTGTTTCCTGACTCTTACAGTCAGTTCTAAAAAGGGTATCATTTTTTAGTCTTTTAAAAGTCTATCAGATCTGTTACCACAGTATATATTAAACAGTGATATTCTTAATTATAAGATTTACCATGAAAACAATTCTTCAAGGATTATAGAATTGTCATAGATCAAATATTTTATCATCAAAATTGATTCATCAAGGTTACCTAATATGATCTTCATATAGGAAAGCCAATCAGTTACCTTCCTAGGAGTTTGGAGGGTTTTGTTTGTTTGTTTGTTTGTTTTGGTTTTTTAGCAGTGATTTCCTCTGAACGATTATGTATTAGTCCATACTTTTTGTTTTTAATGCTTTTCTGGGGACTGAACCTAAGGTCTACACACTGATCTACATCCTAACTTCATAAACTTTGTTTTAAACAAATTTGAGATAGTGTTCTGCTAAGCTGGGCAGACTGAGCTCAAAGTTTTGATACTACTGCTTCAGACTCCGAGGGCTGGGATTACGGGTTTTTGTGACCATACCTAGCTTAGTTCATGGTTTTTGAATATATTATAAAGATGGATGGTAGCTTGCCTAATGTAATGGTGGAAGTTGTAGGGTAGGCAGCACTGTATTCTCCATTTATCAAGAGGTAGAATGCATTATTAGTGGCCCTAGATGAGTGAGGTGAGGCTTTGCCAGGTGGTAGGCTCCTACAGACATGGAGGGTATGGAGGCTATGGCTGATCATTGCTGATCTCTTTAATGATTTGAAAAGCTGACCTCAGTTTCCCCTCTTCAGTTGATTCATACTGTTTTCCAGTTCTTCTGTCCATTTTCACCTGGAAGGATGGAGGCAAGGGAACTGTCTTTCTTTCCCATCTCTGCACCTTTGTGTTGCTTTCTCTTTCTGCTATTTAGGAATGACTTCTTGAATGAAGCTAGAGGTTTTTGCTTCTTTTCTGTGCTTATCCTGTCACTCTGTAATTTATAACCTTTTCCTCTAGTGAATTATTAGCTTGTTTATTTAAGGAATTACTGTATGTTTTATTAGGTTGTAAATTGAATTGTTATCATAAAATTCAGACTTTTCTCATTTTGCTTAAAAGTTGTGATATGTTCTTTTATTCATTCAATTGGAGATTCTTTTTTTTTTCTAATCTATAGCATTGTAGTGGATTTAGTTGTCTGTAGTGATAAAATGCCAGCCTCAGCTTTGAAGGGAGACCTAAATGTAATCAACTAGCTAATACAAAGCTGTTTGTATACCACAACTGAGGAAACAAGCTAACAGTTCTGGGAGTAGAAAGGGAGAGATTAATGGTAACAGAGGAAAGATTTCTAACTGATCTGGTGTTTGAGCTGAACTTTCAAGAATAGATTGGACTCTGATAGATGAAAAAAAGAGGCCAACATTCCAAACTTTAGAAATAGCAAAAGCTGTCAGATTTCTGTAGTAAAACAGTAAATTTTTCAGATTCAGAACCTAGTGCTAAACATTTAAGTTAACTTCTTCAGCACATTGAAAAAATTATGCTTTTATAGTAGTCCTTTTTAGGATCATTTTAAGGAATTAAGGTAGTTTTGTGGGATATAGTATATTCTAGGTCAAGGTGAAAAATACTTTTTGTATTTAATTTAAAATATGGAAAAACTGATTTGTTCAGATCGTCTATATCAGAAGCAAATCTTTGAGAGCTTTCAGTAGTACGGACAGCACGCTGCGCTGTGAGGGCTGTAGGGTTGCCACCACTGATCTGTATGATACAGGTACTGCGTCTGTCATGGAGTCTTATTACAAATAAGATGATGATTTTAAGTGGTATCAGTCTTGTTTTGTTCTATTTTTAGGTCAACTTGTTTCTAATAACATTTGATTTTGCAAAAAGTACTCTAACAATTACTTTGATATTCAGTGGCATACGTGAACATTCCTTGTACTTTAATATACTATTCCTCCACTTTCTACGTCTTTTAAAAAATCAAAATATTTTCTCTTATTTTGTTGTCCTTTTCTCATTTATTTCTGTAGTCTTTTCGAATGTTAATAGTAACCTATCTTATATGTTAGAGATGCTCCTACAGATGTTGTATATTCTTTAGTTTTATTGATGGTAATTTTTAAGGTACAAATATTTTTAAAGCTTTTAGAATATTAAGAGGGTTTTTTTTGGGGGGGGATAAAAGTTTAGAGAAGCCTCACCATCTTAAAGTCTGCTAAATATGAACCCCTGTATTCTTAAAATTCATTTATATTTTTTGAACCAAATATTGCTTACATAGTATAGAATTGTTTTGTTTATAAAACGAAATGATCTAATGTTTTGTTAGTAACAGATCTGTTGTTTCCTAATATTAATTAAATATAGAGAACAACTTACCATATGTAAACTTGCATATAGTGTTCTTTGGACTAAATAAGACTAAGATGGATTTTTCTTATCCCAGTGTGTGACCTTTTATACATTTTTCTCTTGTAAGAGGGCTGTTCAGATGTTACCCAGTTTTTTAATCATTGCACAAAACTTTGTTCCAGTCTTTATAGGATTTTTGCAGGGAGTTTTTAGTTGGTAGGATTTTTTTCATCTCAAACTTGATTTTCTTTACAGTAGCATTATTTCTTTGTGAATTTTATTCTTTTTGTTTTGTACTCTATGAATATAGTACATTTTTGTCCTGATCAGAATATATTGAGTATATTTTCAGTATGAATAACTAGTTTCTGGATATTAAAATATTTGAAAATAGTCTAGGATTTATGTAAAGTTTGCACTCTCAGTTCTGATTCATTTTTCTAAAGCTATGATAAATGATGTCAACTTATAAAATAATTATATATATAATTTTAATTCAAATCATAAAATAAAAATTAAAAAATCATAAATGACATGAGTTTTCCCTTTTTATTCATGAGATATTGGTTCCAAGACTCCTAATGATACCAAGTATGCTGAAGTTCTGTACAATGTTGTATTTGTACATAAACAGCACAATTCTCCCTTATGTTTTGAAT
>NDGM011218569.1:1368-15639 GCA_002564305.1 Octomys mimax
CTGAGCCTGACTGCTTTGTTGAAGCAGCCACTTAAAGAACTGAGCTAAGGGGCAGGCACCCCCCCAAAAAAAAAAAGAAAAAAGAAAAACACCTTACTGACTTACATCTGGATCAGCATTCACAGAGTCCCTAATTTGTTTTTTCGGCTTTCTGAGAGAACTTTCACACTGTAAGGTGACCCATTTTTATCATCCTCTATTTATTTTATGCAGAATTGTTCATCCTAGAAGAGCTCTGAGGAAGACGGGGTAATTCTCTAAATAATAAAAGCTTATAGCCTTTTTCTTTGATAATGCCCATAGTAAAGAGGTCCTGAGGAGCTGCTGCCAGGCGGTGCCAGAAGATAAGGTCAGGAACTGGCATTTATTCTGAAAATAGTAGCCCGGATAGTTCAGATTTATTATTTTTTAAGGTCTCTGGGAAATGCGCGGACAATGCCTTTAACAAGCATTGTGTATGGCAATGTTTGCACATCATCAACACAAAACCAGCCCTTCTATCTCAGACAGTGTTTGGGGCTCTGCAAAGCTAACGGCTTCATGAAAATCATCATTGTGTAAGAGACAGCCAGCGCTCTTAACAGAACTCCAGCTTCTGCAGAAGAAAGTCTCATTCAGAGGACATTTTCCCTCCTCCTGCTATTATAAATACACACATAGGCACCGGAGAGCAAGGCATAATCTATGGAGTCTTATAATATTAAAAGCGAAATAGCTTTCCCACTGGAAGTGTTCTGTAAAGCGCATAGACGTTTTAGCATGAATCTATTCTCATGCAGAAGAATAATAGTTGTCCCCAGGCTTCTCTTGCATGCTTATTTAAGAAGTTTGATGAATGTTTTTATCCATACTTAAACTTTGGGTATTTACCCATAATAAACTTTTGTATCTCCATCTTATGTCTTATTCATAGTTCAGAAATACATTTGAGCAAAATATGTAGCAGTTTTTGAAAAATTCAGACAGTAGCCCAGGAATATTGATCTATAAAAATCACGGAATTGAGAAAAAACTGTAAGAATGTCTAAACATTGATTGGAGAAAGAATAGATTAAAAGTTCCTGACTTGTGGATAACTAGAAAAAAAAAAATGAAAAACTGTCCCACTTTCACAAAGGCTAACAAATTGTCACAGAAACGTATACAATTTCAATCTGCACCATATTTAGCTCTGATGTGAAGCAAATGTTCCCATCCTAGGAACTTCAGAATGTCCCCCGCTCAAAGCAAAGAGTCACAGTCTACTTTCTGACATTGTTATGGAATTCATTGGATAAATGTTCACCTAAACTGAGTGAAACAGTAGATAATTTTCTAAAAGGGTGGATAGTTATGGACAATATCTTTTTGCAGGGGCTCTGTTGGAATCTCTGGCTTTTTAACAAAGGCAAAAAGTAGGATAAAAACTAAAGAACAGACAGCTGTAAGTAAGGAAATATAATTGCCAAGTCCCAAGGTAAAAGGAGATTTGGTTGGCCCCTTAAAACGAGACACAAGAGTTCAGAGCAGTTCTACCAAAAGGCTGGAGCTGTGGAGAAATAAAGCCCATCAAAAGTCTCTCAGTCTTTCCTCTAATGGCCCCTGAGCCTTTTCCTTTGTGTCTCAGGTATATTAATTTGTGGAGTCGCCTCTTTAAAAGGCAGATGTCACCATGGAGACCATCCATAGAAACCACTTTCATCAGAGTCACGAGGACTTTGCTGTTATGTCAATCAATTTAGCATCATGTTCTTTGTAAGCATGCTTGTGTGTGTGTGTGTGTGTGTGTCTTTTGTGTGTTTGTGTTTCTGTGCACAACCCCATCCATTTTAAATAGACAGAAACATTCGAAGTGTTCATTTCTATTGACCATTAGGAAAATAATTTTATTCACAATAAAATTAAAAAGAAGCAAACATTCAAGAATGAATTTATCTGTTGTCATTTTATTCACATTTCAGAAGTTTATATGTAGCTTCCACTGTCAGGCTTCTTTCTTTCAAGGAATTAAACTAAGTGTCGGATAAAATACATTTAAAAATGACAACTGCATTTGACATGAACATGTGCATGAAAGGTAGGCTGGTTCAGTGTCTATAGAACTTCAGTAGATAATACAAGTTACCAACAACTTGGGAGAAAACTGGGGAGAACTAGGTCTTTATCCTGCACATGAAATGTGGGCCCTACTCAGGAATAGACACTGATGTTCCTACTCAAGCTATAATCTGTTTTTTTGCCACAATTTATCTCCCAGCAGAAAGACAATAAATCCTTCAAGATAATCAAAAGAATTTGAACCTATCTATGAGATTTTTCTGAGATTTCCTTGTTAATAACTATTTCAAACTTTTAAATAGGTGTCATATGTGCAGACTAGAATTTGCAACTTCAGATCCATTTACAGCATGTAGAAAATCACTTTCCTATCTCATTAAAAAAAGGAGGATACAGTCATGCCTGGTCTATGGTAAGTAATTACTCCTCACTGTTAGTTGACAGTGAGGTTAAAGATGTTAGAAAAATAAAACTAAATAAAGAAACAGGAGCAACACAAATTGTCTTTCAAACCAAATTCTGGTAAACATTCTGCAAATTCATAATGTTAATTTTTATTTCATAAGTTCATTTTATGACAATTTATCAGACAGCCAGACATGCAGATAATGGTGGTGTTCTGGGTTTTTTTGTGGTTTTTATTATTAATATGGAATCTTATTCTGTACTTGCAAACTGATGGATATGATCTCACTGTAGTGAAACCAAAACTATATCTTTGCTCTGCAGAAATTAAAACCAGAAGACCACATTTTAGGGAATTTTCTCACAAAAACCTCACAGTCCTTCCACCCTTTGAGATATTATTTGGTTGCACTTCTGGGACTCCACAGGAAGGACATAGGACCAAAATCTTGCAGTATATTTTCTCTCATCTAGAATCTCCTTATTGCTCTCCTAGATTTCCTTACTGTTCTCCAGCTTGCAAAATCATTTCTTTGTCAAGATAATTTCAGTTTGTAGAGCTTGATGTACTGACTAAAGGCAGAGGTACATTTACCTTTTACAAGAAGTGGAAGACCCATTTTCCCCAGTGGATGGTTGTTATAAAATATTTTTCTTTTCACTAAATGCACATAAATACTCATAAATACATTTTCCCTGTAAAAGGATTAACCTTTTATCTTATTTAAAGCAGAACAATTGGAAGCAGAGAGTAGAGGGGACACTTAATGGTACCAGAACACACCCAGGGAGACGGCTTATATCAGAAATTACTTTAGCATAAACTTGGCTGCTCCCCTCTCTTGTACATTCCTTCTCTCTCTCTTTTTTTTGCATCCTTATTTTATTAGAAGAGACAGAAGAAAGTGGAGACTTTTATCCAAAACCCACATTAACAGACGCTGAGCATGGAAGTAAACGTTGCAGTTTTGTGACAACCGTGGACGCTTGCTCCTGCAATGCTTTACCGCCTGAGATGCATTCACAGAAGATTAGAAGTGGTCCTTCATTCTGTAGGCTTTGTGTTTTGTAGCTACTGAACAGGATCTGTGCATAAGTAAAGAGATAAAGGAGCACAAACCTCCACATTACAAGACCCACCGCGTGTGTCAGACCTGGAGTACGTGTACAGCACTCCTGGGGTCCCCTCCCATCAGCAGTGAGGCAAGTAAGGTCTAGAACACCAAGGGCCACGTGAGTAACTAAGAAAAAAAGCTAATATAATCCTAATTTTTCAGAATTCCCCATACTCAGCAAAAGTGTGCCTACACAGGTGATGTAAGGTTAAAGAAATTGTAAGGGAGCCAGAAGGGCTACAGATAATAACCAAGGTTCAGAGGTTTGTTTACTAGACGGATTATGGCCAATTCAAACAACCATCTTGGCCATACGCTAAAATGGGATCACTTGTTCAGTGCGAGGGTGGAGCCAGCAAGATCATAGAAAGAAATAAATTAAGGGAGACTCTCATATGAAAATTGAGATTATTATCAGGAAAATGAAAGATCATTCTATGGAGGCAATAGCCATAAAAATGCTATGTACTTCTTGTCTAAATGTCTCCTCTATCATACCCGCCTGAGAACAAGTCTCATCTTCACAGCCAAATGTTTACTGCATTAGCTTTTCTCCAACACAAAAGAAATTCACTCTCTTGCACTGGCCAAATAGCTCAGTGGGTTAAAGCACCCACAAGCAAGTGCAGGGGCTGGGGGCTCAATCCCGGGCCAGCCAGGCCAGCTCCACCCCCAGGAAGCACTGAGACAGCAATTGAGATGGTGTGGTGTCACATGCCTATAATCCCAGCTCTTGGGAGGCTGTAAACAGGTGGATCACCACAAGTTCGGTCTAGCAGTAAGACCTCGAACACTCTGTAGACCCTTCCCTAAAATACAATAAATAAATAAATAGGTAGATAGATAGATAAATAGATAAGAAAAAGAAATTCACTCTGCAGTAAGAGGACTCCAACATTACCCTTTAAGCTCCATCAACTTAAACTTCAGCTAGGATTTTAAAAATAATTTCTTTTCTCTTATTAGAGTGGGAAACCTTCTAGAGCAATTTATGTAGCTTGATTCCTATGATTCTTCAACAAACAAGTACCTGGACATGAAGCCAGGTCTCATGTTGCCTAATGGACATTCTGTTTTAATAGATGGATAAAAATGATTTGCGATTTCAGTACAGCTTCTCTTCAGAGATAGAAGAATATGCGGCCATGATTGGAGGCATGCACATAAATTCCTGTTCAGACCTTTTTGGAAAATTAAGTCCTTGTTTTATGCTATGTCTAAAAAGTATGACATTTATCAGCAAAATTGTTTTATGGAGGGGATGAAATTTGAAAGCTTTATGAATTATAAGTAATGATTATATACTTACAGCTTGTATATCAGCAGACTTAATTGTAATTTTACTTTATGATTGTGGTGAGAACGTTTGGGATAAAATACATATACAGTTCACTGAGTAATTAAATGATAGAATGAGTGTATAAATTCACATTATTTCTCATTGCATGATTCTTGACTTTAAAAACTTAGATGTATCCTCACTATTATTAATAAAAGGATGATGGTGAAAAAAGGGTTAGCTAACTTGAAGACAGTAGTCTCACATAGAATTTCTACAGATCAGATAATATCAGTATGTATCAAAAATGACAAGGGAAAATAAGAAAACCAGTCTGCCACTCACATGCTGGTGTATGAACTTAAGTGCATGTGTGTGCACACAAATACACACACATACACACACAAACACACATTTAGATAAATACTCACACACTCACATACACAAACACACACATACACATTGCATTCAAAATACTAACAGAAGACCTGACTTTCAAAGTATAAAATAACAGAATATAATAATTCACTTTTGACAGAACACAACAATAAGGAGTAAGCATAAGATCATTATTTCCTGTATATCTATGCTATTTTGTATATACAGCTACTGTTTCTTAATTCAATGAGAAGAAAGATTTGTACTAACGGTGTTTGGACAGGATGTCATGTCTGCATCTTGTACTACGAATAGCCACTACGGAGACAAAAATATGCAATGTATTAATTATTGAAACTGTCCTATGAATCAGTTTTGAAATTGTCTTGTTGCTATTTGTTTCTCAATAAAATTAATTTTAAATATTTTATTTCCTTATAGTGGTTTCTAATGCAAAAGTTAAAAAACTACAGGCGACAGAAGTTATAAAAGGCACAACTGTATAATTGTATGTCACTGAACTAACGTTTAAAATCATTGATTTATAGATTATTATAATTGTCAATTAATCATTACTAATTATTATTTTATAGGTTTAAATCTCTCTTTTTCATCCTCTTCCCTATCAGGGCATATTTTCCCAAAGGTGGAAAAATATTATTACAAAAAGTTAATTTACGACGTTCTATTGTAATCCAGCATATATAAAATACTTTTATATCATTTCAAGTATATATAATAAAATGATTTGACTGTTTTTTGTTTTGTTTTGCTTTGTTTTGTTTTTTTGAAGGCGAGCCCTTTTCCCTGCACGTGTGTACAGAGCAGCTGTTGGTCATACTTTTCTTGTGCTGCTTGGTGCTGGGGCCGCTGAGATCGTGAGTAGCATTTGTGGCTGAGCCCTGACGCAACGAAACAGAATTTGGAGCACCGGAAACTCTCAGATCAGGTGTTTGCCGCTTGCATTTGCACTGTCACTGTCTCTCAATCAACACTCATTTCAGCAATACGAAAGAGTCTGTATCAACTGGCAACAAGCTGTTTGGCCTCGTCTCTCGTCCACCAGACTTGCTTTCCACATCACTAATGGTAGCTGCAAGCAGTTCATTTCTCAGGGTTCATTCTCAGGATACCGTGGGAGCCAGTGTCGGCTGACTCAGCACTTTTTAGACTAGAGAAGCGTCTCTGAACAGAAATTTGGGACTTCACTGGCTAAGGCCAGCGATTAGTGGATGCTCACCATCATCCATCTCTTCGACCACATTATTGCACGGGAAGGCATTTTTTATTGGTAGCGACTCTCCCTTGAAATTTCAAAGATGTGTGCATTTCTCTCAGGCAAGAGTCTTATTCAAGCAGTGGACGTTTCTCTTCTTTCTTGGCACTTTTAAAAATTCTTTTGTGAACCTTAAAATGAACAACTATATATGGAATATATTTTGTTGTATTCTGCGTGGACAAGCTGTGTAATAATTTTTGTAAAAATTCGATCGATAAGATATTTTTGCTTATTTTCCAACTCAGGCCAATGGAGGGTCAAAAAGGAAGAAAGGGGCAAGAGAGAGGGAGAAAAGGACGTAAGGAGGGAGGGAAGGAGAGAGGAAAGCAGGGAGAGAGAAAGGGAGGGAAGGGAGGAATTATACATATATATATGTATATATTTATAAATTGATTTTTGGGGTATTTTTTAGGACAGGGTTTACAGGGTCTACAGGGTCTTAACATGTAGATTGGACTCATAGTGATGTGCCTATGTTCAGCCTCCCAACAGCTGGGATTACAGGCGCGCAGTCTCAATCGTAGTCTCAGCGCGTGCGCGGGGGGTGGGGGTGGGGAGGGTGTCGGTGCAGCAGGCCCTGGGGTGTAACACCGGCCCTTGAGTCTGCCTAAGCAGGGGCTTTAATCCGCTGAGCTATTTGGCCGGCCCTAGACATTTGGGCATTGAATTTAGGCCGAATTTGTTTTGAATCTTGGCTCTCTAACTTTATTTGCTATGCAAACCAAGGATAGATTCTCAAAATCTCAAGTTCCTCATCGGCACAATGAATATATTATTATAATGACCTCATAAGGATATTGGAAAGACTACATGATGTAAAGCACATAGAATACCATGTTCTCCATTTCACAGCGTATGCAGTTATTTTAGCTAATTTGGTTATTAGGAAAAATTATTATCTTATTTATAAAGTAGTGTTTGTACCGCTTATAGCTAATTCAAGTGTTATCTGAATCCCTATGAAATAGCCAGTTTAGGAAGCAGATGGTGCTTTACTGAGCCCACAGTGGCAAAGACACAAGAGTCCAGCTGTAGTTTAACTTATATTCAAAGGATATTCCTACACATTTCTGAGTAGGCAAGAAATTCAGGCGACAGAATAAAGGACTTGATCTTCTTAGCCTGAGCACAGTTGAGCCAGGGAGATGACAAAGGTGATTAAGGACTGCTTCCCTGACTGCTTCTCTGTAGCTCTCTGAGAAAAAGAATGGGCTAGTGTGAAAAATTAAAACACAAGAGAAGCAGATGGATGTCACACTGCTTGTGTGACACTGGGAGAAATTCAAAGTCACATAAGTAGCTTGAGGTGAACATGGAAGTCGCCATGAACAGAAGAGAAAGATGGTTGAACAGTCACAGAAGTAGTTAATATATCCCCACCTTCCTTAGTAACACTCTGAAGTAGTGCAGGGACTGCATTGGTGGTTATGAGTTCAGGCTAAAAAGTCCTGTGATGAAAATATCTCAGAGGGAAATTTTAGAAGTTTACACTGATGGCCACAGTACAAAAAGATAAAATTTTATGATAAGGAGACCAAAACTTTTTAAATTGTCACTCTACAAGTGATATTAATAGTTTATCAGCATATATAAAATAGTTAAGATAGATATACAGCTACTTTCTCTTAATTCAATAAGAAGAAAAAATTGTACTGATACTGTTTAGACACGATATCATGATATCATGTCTACATGCTCTACTATGAATAACCACTACAAAGACAACAATATACAATGTATTAATTATTGAAACTGTGCTATTAATCGGTTTTGAAACGCTCATTGCTATTTGTTTCTCAATAAAATTAATTTAAAAATCAGTTTATCAGCATGTTTATCTTGTAAAAATTATATCTTTATACATACACATCACTCCTAAGGGAGCTCCTACTCACTACAGGTGACAGGCTGGCCTTAAACTCACAGATATACTCCTGGGTCAACCTCCTGAGTAGTGGGGATTTAGGCATCTACAATGGTCTCCCATCTCCCAATATCATTAATTAATGACATTAAAATATCAAATTTTGTCACTGTTTCCAGATAACCTGATAGAAAGTGATTCTTGTGTGAGCTCAAGTGTCATACTTACTACCATATTACGGCATCCTTATCTGTAAAACCTAAGTCATAATCACCACAAAACCTTAGAACTTTGTCTTTTAAAGACTCAGTTTTGGGTAGGGGAGATGGCTCAGTGGTATAGTACCTGCCTGGCAAGCACAAGGTCATGAGTTCAATTCGCAGTACCATTAAAAAAAAAGGAACAGTTTTCTTTTGAATAAAATGGAAATATAATAGTTTGTTTCCTAGGATATTTTGAGTATTAAATCAAATAATGCAAGCCTTTTTGATATCAACCAAACACTTAAAAGAGGCTTGGACTGTGTCAGATCTCTGCAGAAAATAGGCCATGCTTACTGAAGAATTTGCAAAGAATAAATATATACTCCTTAGAATTAGTATGATCATCTCAGTAATTCTGATGGTATAGTTATGATCTTATTGCAGTTATATTTGTCATGAAATCATCATAAATGTACAAACACTGTAGTTTGCTCACATATTAAAAACATATTTTAATAAAATACTCCTAGAAATATAGGTTCACTAGCTTATGTTCACAAAACATTTGTGCAAGAATGTTTTCTGGCTTTATTATTTGCAAGCACAAAATCCTGGAGATAATCCCTCTAATAGAAGAATCGTGTTAAATTATGGCTTAATCGCAAATCCTTTTGAAGCACCAAAAAAAAAAAAAATGAGGTAAATAAATGCAAAGATGTGCAATGGAATCTAATCTCCTCAAATGAGAAAATGTACTTAAGTGGTGACACTGGTCTTCTTTGTTTTGAGAACAAGGATATGCACACACACAGTTTTACGTATATAATGTATAAAATAGCAAGAATGCTTTCCCTTGACAAGAAGACCAAGTAAACTAAGAGTAGACTCAAAATTTTTACAAAATAATGCTTCATTATGTACTCATTGGACAATTTAACAATGCTCAATTTGATTATTGAACAACTCCACAACACAAGTAAAACCATTAGCTGTAAAGGTGATAAGTTAAGTCAGTTATTCTTCAGTGGTTTTGTTTTTATTAAAATTTTGCTTGACTCTAGGGAAATATTAAGTATAATATGTCAATGTATAGATAGTACAGTGTCAGATCAACTCTTCTTTCCATTCAGTATACTTTAGATTGATCAAACTGGTTACCTAGATCCTAAGAGTTGGAGTCAGCACCAACTGAGGTTTACCCAATCATTTCAATCCTTCAGAGAACAGAGTGAAGCAGCTTATGAAGGGATTCACTCACCTTACTGGCTTTGTAACAGATTCTTATTTCCTTGGGATTCTCACTAGGAAAAAGGTACAATTCCCTTCCCTCAAAGATGAGTAGTGACTAATTGCTGGAAGAAAACACAGTGTGGAAAAGCATGAACATCCCTGAGCCACCAGAACATCAAGTGGGAGTGAAAACTGTATGCCCAATGAAACTTTTATTGCTTTAAGATATTTTTGATTCAATTAGATAAAGCCAACCAAAATAACTGCAGGAATTCCTGGGGTTCCTGACCTGCATCATAAAATTTTAATGCAAGTAACTGGTGAGATGTGAATCCCACTTGAAGATATGCAAAATTCAAATTAGCTTTTAAATATTATCTTGAGTTGACAGGTAAATATTATCTTGAGTTGAGTTGACAGTTATTTTTGGAACACTTTGTTAAAAGGAACCCCCTTAACACATTTAAAATTGGCTATACTACCCAAAACTTAGTTGAGTTACTGGCATAAAGTTTGTTTTGTTTTGTTTTGTTTTTCTGCAAAATTTAATTCATGTGAATGTCCAATGACTTCCCCTTTTTCCTAGCTGTACTAGACAATTGTTAACATAAAAAGCATACTTCTCCTTTCTGAATTTTCAGCTAGCTTACGTGGAAGAGCAAACTTATTCCATTCGTTTTCTTTCAGCCTTATGTGCCAGGCCTTCCTCCCCTCCCCCACTCTTACCATGCTAGCTCCTACAGTCTCACCCACACGCACCTTGCTGGAGTCACAGCATCCCCCAGCTGCACCTTGCAACCACACCACCTGCGGAAGCACCCTGCCCGAGAGCTTATCACCATCTCTCTTCTATAGCCTCATGGTGCTGCTGAAAGCCAACATGTCACAAAAGAGACTCCCATCACTTTTTCCATTCCATACTCTTTGCCCCAGGTTTTACCCTCTGAAGTATCTTCTACAGTACATATATTGGATCCACTCAGCTACTCCACTACATAACTTAAACATCATCCTCTGTCTCCATTTTCCCAAGACTTATAGCCACCAGCATGGCCTGTGCTATGTGTTAAACACAACTGCCTAAAATTTTGACTGAGAAAACCTGAGGTAGGGCTGAGAATCTGTGTACTATCCTTTCCATGTGATCCCTATGATTGAACAGATTTGCAAAGTACCATTCTCTTTCCTCTCTTTTCTTGCCTTTAAAAATATCTTATATATTCTGATGTCTCAATAGCTCTGATTCCTTTAACTTTGTTCTCATCAGACATCCTGAGATGAGAACACCAACTTATATTGTTGCCTCATTCACAGAAATTCTCACCCAACTTGTTTTGAAATTGCCTCATTCACAGAAATTCTCACCCAACTTGTTTTGAAATTTTCTCCTGCTTCTTATTCCCACCTCCTGTCCTTCACCTGCAGTTTCCTGAATGTTTGTCTGGCTGATGGCTTTGTTTTGTACTAGAGTTTGACCTCAGGACCTTGTGCTGGCCAGGGAAGTGCTGTGAAAGCTCTCTGATCAACTTCCATATGACAGTGAGATATTATTTTATATAATAACTCTTCCAAAAGGCTATATTGACTTTCCAATTCTGGAATAAATGCCTTCTAAATATTCTCTTAAGTCAAGATTTTTCGCTGAAGCACAGATGGGGTTACTGCTTGTGATGCTGTCCGGCTATCTCCCCGGACCTTCTCATTGTATTTGAAGTTCTAGGAAGCTCAGAAGCCAGTTGTGAAGCTGATGCCTCCCACAGGACAGGTACACGCAATAGATTTGCCACACATATTGACTGAATTAATCAAAATACTATGAACTGCAATTGTTAATATGCAGAATTCTGATTGAAGATATCATTTCATTGACTGACTAATAAACATTGGGCAGAGCTGAAAATTTAAAAGACAAATCAATGAAAGATGGAGTTTAGATTACATACATAAAAACAACAGGAGTCTTAGCTGTCATAGAAGGGCACTACCTCAGGATGACAAGGACACTGCTTTAAAGATTGACTCTCACACGCATAGAATCTGTTTAATCTTGTGAGTAAAGAGCTTTTGACAGCCTCTTGGAAGGGCGGTTAGCACAGCTTCAAAAATTTGTTTTTTACTTACGATAATTGCCATTAAAATTAATCAAATGTGTTATGCAAATGCCTCTTAAACATATTTAGATTATGAAAATTGCCATTAAACAGATGAGAACATAATGACAGTACTCTTTCAGCATAACTGTCATTAGCACAGATAATTGTTTCTGTTTGTTTAAACTCTAAGTGCATATCTAGTCATGTGCTTCAGGTTTAACTCAGAACCTAGAATGCATTGTAAAAGAGAGCAAAGAAGGAGCCAAGTTAAATGTAGTCCATGCTGTAAATTAGGGAACTCAAAACAAATTAGAAGCAATGTTGGCATCAGGGCAATATTTTAAAACTCATTTTACGAGGCCAGCACTGCCCTGGTACCAAAGCCGGACAAAAGTAAAGTAAACTGCAGAATAGTATCTGTAATAAAAATACCTGTAAAAGCTTTAGCAAAATGCAGATAAACTAAGTCCAGCAACAAATCATAAAGCTTGCAAAAGAGTAAAGTAGCATGCGCAGATAAATCTCTGTCGTACACCACCTTAACAGAATGGAAGACAAAGACCACTTGATCATGTTAATCGATGCAGAGAAGGTAATTTTCAAAGTAAAGGTATCTATTCAGAATAAAAAACTCTCAGGAAAAATGAGTATAATAGTATAATATAATATAATATAACATAACATAATATAATAATACAATAAAGAAGATTTATGAAAATCTCTCAATGAATTGAAGAGCCTTCTTTAGAGATCTGGCATGAAACAAGGAATCCCAAAAGTTCAACGTATTTGACAAATGAATAGACAGACTAGGAAGAGAAATTCAACAAGAAAATGGAAAAAAAAAAAAAAAAAACATTTACACTGAGAAGAAAAAGGTAGAATTATTTCTGCTTGGAAGTCAGATGGTCATATACATATGAAACAGAATATTTCATACAAAAACTTAGAACAAATAAAGAAATTTGATAATGGTGAAAAACAAGCATATTTCTTTACACTAATAATTATCTATTCTAGAGGGAGGTCGTCTCACTATAGCACCAACATTAATTAAATACAAATAAAATTCTTATTATTAATCAGGAAAAACTATGAATAATTAAGGAAGTGAAAGATCTTTACACTGAAAACTATGAAATATTTATAAGAGAAATTTCATAACAGAGACATAAATGAAAATACATTCCGCATTCATGGATTGAAATAATTTATATTGCTAAGATATCTCTACTACTCAAAGCAATATAGAGATATAATGTAAGAGATATAACCCTTACCAAAATTCCGATTTTTATATAAGTAGGAAAACAAGGGCTGGTCAACTAGCTCAGTGGACTAAAGCTCCTGCTTATTCGAAGTTCAGCACCTGGGGTTCGATCCCTGGTGTGCTCTGCCCTCCCCGCCCCCTTGGGGCATGCTCAGACTGCTATTGAGACTGGGCGTGGTGGCACACACCTGTAATCCCAACACTTGGGAGGCTGGAAACAGGAAGAATCACTGAGTCCAAACTGTGTAATGAGACCCTGTGGATCCTGTACTAAATACATAAAAAAGAAGAACAAAAGAAAAATAATCTCAGTGTTTGTATGGAATCACAAAATCCCTGAAAAGTAATTTTGGGAACAAAGAAGAGATGGATCTATTACATTTCCTCATCTCCAAGTCTATGACAGAGTCATACAGATGACAGCATTGCGCTTTGGCCATTAAGACAAATATAGGCCAATATGACATAGCAAAAAGTACAGACACAAACCAAAATATATGTGGTCAACTACTTTTTGACAAGTATACCAATAAAACACAATGGAAAAAAGGTAGTTCTTTAATAAAATGTTGGGAAACTTGATTCACATGAAGGAATAAAGCTTGATCCTTACGTTATATACTAAAACTAATTCAAAATATAATAGACTCGGAAACAAAATTCTTGGAAGAAAATACAGGAGAAAAGTTCCATGTCACTGATTTGGGTAATAATATATTGACTATAGCACCAAACTTTGAGCAGCAAAACAAAAAATAAACCAGGGTAGACTCCATCACACTAAATGTTCTCTGCACATCAAAAAACAAAAACAAAAACAGACATTTTACTATCCAGTAAAATGAAAAAGTAACTTACTGATTCAGTGAAAATATAATTCATATATATATTACAGGATTAACATTCAAGATATACAAGGAATACACATAAATCAAGAACAAAGAAGATGAATTAATACCATAGTAAATATAGTAATAAATAAATCAATAACTGATGAACTAAGAGCCTGATATGATATGTTTTCCAAAGAAGACATAGGAATACCCAAAAGGTATATGAAGATGTTGCCAACACTACCAGTAATACTAATTTCATGTAAATGCAAACTATAATAAAAA
>NDGM011218582.1:0-10292 GCA_002564305.1 Octomys mimax
GGATGGATGGATGGACAGGGGGCTGGTTGGCTGGCTGGGTGGGTGATGAACAGATGAATGGATGGGTGGATGGTGGATGAGTGCATGGGTTGATGGATGGTAGATAGGTGGGTGGATGACGGGTGAATGGATGGATGGACAACAGATCTCTACACTGACAGATCTTCCAGAACAGGTCTGGGCTGCTTCTTCTTGGATCTCCTGGTCCTCCATTGTCACTGGCTGCCAACTGGTATCTACAACAAGTATCTTTGGCAGGGTGACCTTTTTTCTCTGCCTGTCACTGGAGGCAGAAGTATCTAGTCCTGGCAGGGAGACCGAGACAGGCCCAACTCCAGCCCCAGTCCCTCCTCCCACCATGACTTAGGACTGCATTGCCATCCCTGAAACACAGGAACAGTAAGAGTGCTTACTGTGGCAGTCAGGGTGGAGGGCCAACTTGATTGGCTTTGGGGTCCAGCTGGGCAAATGGCAGCACACACCTCTGGGTGCCTCAAAATGGTTCATGGAGGTGCGCCTCTGGACGTTGTGTCTGGCCCCTGGCCCCCATTTCCTGGTGCTGTTCACCTGCCCTGTCCCCAGTCACCACGAAGCAAACACCTGCTGTGCCACAATGTCCCTTTCTTAGAGCCATGGACTGTGCCCTTTGAAACCAAGTCTCTTTCTTTAAATTGTGTCTCTGTGACAAGAACAATGCACGCACAAAGAACCAATGCACTTACCTTTAAAAGGCATTGAGGGAATCACAAGAGCCACGTGACAGAGCCGTGGTGGGGTCAAATTCCTCAATACATTTAGAGACAGGAGGGATGCAGCGGTGCAAACCTGTAATCCCAGCACTCTGTGAGGCTGAGGCGAAGTATCACAAGTTCAATTCCAGCCTGACAATACAGCAATTTAGTGAGACTATCTCAAATTTTAAAAAATGAGAAAGGTCAAGAGATAGAAATCAATGTAAAGACACTTTCAATTCCAGGTCAATCCCCAGTACCAAGGAAAGAAACGTACTTAGAGCAGATTGTGGTGGCTGGTAGACTGTCGATCACTACAATTGGTCATTTTGTTGTTTGATCACTGGCAGGAAATCACAAAAATCCTCACAACCTCACATGTTGTCTCCAAATGTTACGTTCATTCATTCAACAAGTGACTCTCTGCAACTGAGCCCTGGGTGTCTATTTGGTGAGATTACACAGTGTTTGGATGCTGAAATACATGCATACTAAAAAGAGGAAATTATTAACACTATAAGGAAACAATGGACTCAACGCAAGTGCAACACTCTGGCCCTCTGTCAAGTTATCTTCATGACACAAAAACACCACTTGCAACTTGGCTTGCTCACATCTGATGCTCAGCCCCCATTCCTAAGCTCAGTGCCTCCTTTCAGAGCTGAAAATGCTCTTATTTAACTTATTTCAGAAGCAGAGTCTTTTGCAACAGGATGTTATAGTCATAACACAAATCCTGAGCATATGCTTGGGCTTTGTCGGATTCTTGGAAGGAGAAAAAACCTTGAAAACAGAAGTCTGAGAAAGGTAACAATATCAGAGAAAAGAAATGAACATTCCTAGAATCCCCACACTCCCTGCTGTTCAGCAGTACTCTGGAGCACTCATTTTCATGAAATTATTTTTTAAAACTATCTCCCTTTTTCTCTATGTGGAGATGGCAAATGGTTTGGCCTGATAGTGAAATGCTCCAGTCCCAGTGGGGCGGCGTAGTCTTCTCCTGTTCGGGTGCACACAGGTCTGTGGAAATGGCACTGAGGTGCCAGCCTAGCTACGCTTGGATCCACCCACTGTGAAGCCCTGCAGCCCCCACGTCAGAAGGAGGACCACCAGGTACTGGGAAATCTTCTCACTCACTTATGGGATTATAGACATACTGGCGGCAGCATGATCAAATAATAGATGAGTATTAATTCTTCAAAATGTATTACAGTAAAAACTACATTGGCATTAATCTCACTCAAAATACTATGCCTTGCCCAAAACAAGACTGTCCCAGCACTCCTGCCACTCTCGGAAGCAGTTTTGGCCGCGCTTTCCTGGGTGTCTTTGTTTACACTGTTACGTCTGGATAGATTCAAACTATTGGTCTTTCCTGGTCATTTTGATCTTGGGGATCAGCCAGGAGTCACATGGTGCCAGATCTATGAATAGAGTGGAGGCAGCTGCCAGGCAGCATCATGTTTTTATGAGCTGCCTTTCCGTTGCAGGGTACTTTGCAGCAGGATTCAAGGTATGTGTTTTTTAATTACATTTTATCCCATTGTCAGGACACTCACAAAAGAGGACTTTGGGAACTGCTTCAGAAAGCAGCAAGAATGATGGGCTATGTGTGTGTGTGTGTGTGTGTGTGTGTGTGTGTGAGTGAAGTTAGGGGAAGTATTCTGAATGAGGATAAACAGTGACGTGTCTTGGGCTGGTGAGATAGCTCAGTAGAATAAGCGCTTGCCTGGCAAACGCGGGGTCCTGAGTTTAATCCTGGTACCGCAAAAAAACAAAACAAACAAACAAAAAAAACGACAACAAAAAAAAACAGTGATATGTCTTTTACTGTAGATATTTTTAATTTAAGGATTTACTGTATATTCTGATCGCATTCCCTGTGAGGTCCCTGGCTCCCCCTTGGGTGCGGCAGCCCTGCCCTGCCTCCTGGCGGCTATGAACTCAGCAGCTTTGCTCTAACACAATCTTCCATTGTGATGGTCCCATGTGGGAGCCAGAAACCAGGGAGTGCTGACACAGTGAACCAAAGCAATCCTCCCCCTCGTTTTAAGTAGTGGGGATCAGGCATCTTGTCCCAGCAATAGGAAGGCCGACTGATACAACAGCAAGTAAAAGATTCAGTCAGCAATCAAAAACCTCCAACAGGACAAGACGGCTTGACTGGTGAACTCTATCAAACCATTAGAGACTGAATACCCATCTTTCTCAAACTCTTCAAGAATGGAACACTTTGAAGTTTGTTTTAAGAGGCTTGCATTATCCTGACACCAAATACAGACAAGAATACTACAAGGAAAGAAAAATATCTCTCAATATCCTTCAGGAATATAGACATAAAAACCCTCAGCAAGCTAGCAGCAAGACAAATTTAGTAGTACATTAAAAGGATCATGCACCACAATTGAGTAGAATTGACCCCTGGGATTTGAGGAATTCAATACATGCAAATTAGTACACATCATGTGCCACATAATCAGATGAAAGGTAAAATCATGTGATCCTCTCAACAGATACTCATTATATTTAAGTTCTGGTTGCCGATGGGCTTTTGAGAAGCAAATGTATCTTGGTCACTCTGACTTCATCAATGGATTAATCTATTGATGGATCAAAATTCAATGTCATTGTTAGGCAGTAAGGGGTGACAGGCGATGGGGCCTTGTTGAAGGGCGTGCATCATGGGGCCGTGACCTGGGGGACAGTGTCTGAAAGCTGATCTCCTCCTCCCTGGCTCTTCCCCTTTCTGCTTCCTGGCTGGCGTGAGGTGAGCAGCGTTCTTCCCCTGCCTTTCATCATGCGTCTGCTTGTCACAGGCCTGGAAGCAGTGGAGCTACAATCTGCAGGCTGCATCTTCAAAAACTGTGAACCAAAATGAATTCTTCCTTTTGAGGTTGATTTTGGTTACAGTAATGAAACTTCACTATAAAAGTTCTCAGAAAAATGGACCTCAATATAATAGATGAGGAGACCAGGACAAATATCACACTCAACAGTGAAAGGCTAAACCTTTTGCTGTAAGACGAAGAATAAGACCAGGGAGCTATTCTAATGCTGCCATTCAGTATAGTACTTGAGGCCCTAGCTAGAGCAATTAGCCAAGAAAAACCCATAAAAATCATTAAATTTTAAAAGAAGTTAAATTATCTCTGTCTGCAAATGGCCTCATATGTAGATTCTTAAATCCCCAAAACACCACCAAAGAAGTTTAAAATAATAAATGAATTCATAAAATAAAATCACACACAAAATTGGATTTCTATACACTAAAAATGAACTATCTGAAAAAGAAATTAAGAGAACAATCCCATTTACAACAGCATTTTAAAGAATAAAATATTTAGGAGTACATTTAACTGATGATCTGAGATATTTGTGCATTGAAAATTCTATGACATTTTTAAAGAAAATCAAAGAAACAAATAGATAGAAATATATTTTTATGGATCAAATGAGTCAATATTGTTAAAAATCTATAGAATCAATGTAATCACTATCAAAATTCCTGTGGCATTTTCATAGAAATACAACATCAATCCTAAAATTCACACAGAATGTGACAAAATACTTTGATGAATCCTAGCAACCTGGAGTAAAATGAACCAAACTGGAGAATCACACCTCCTCCTTTGAAGTTCCATTACAGAGCTGTAGTCATCAGCACAGCATGAGGGTGGCATATGAACAGACCAATGGAACAGAATAGAGTCCAAAATTAAATCCACATGGTTAGAGTCAAGTAATTTTTGATGAAATTGGAAAGATCATGCAAAGAAAGAGATAGTTAAGTGTTAAAAGAACTGGATGTCCACATGCAAAAATAAAGAAAGAAAGCAGAACCTTGTCTTCCACTGTGATAGCTAACTGATTATGTCAAGTTGAGTAAGAAATGCCCCATTAAGTCAGGCCAGCGTAGTTCTGGGTGTGGCTGAAGAGATCTACTGAGTACAGAAGATACGCCCTGGGTGCAAGTGGCCCCCAGCAGGAGGCTTGTAGGTGAAGTAGAATACACACAGCTGCTTCTTTAGCTTCATCTTGGACATTGTCTCCTGGCTTCAGCCCAGTTCCTTCAGCCTGATATGGAATCCCATGGGACACTACAGTGAGCTCCAGGCCTTCAATCTCTGACTGCATCCTTTGGATATCCAGCACATAGACCGCACTTCTGCACTCTCCCATTTCTGACTCTGTGGGTGGCCGTTGCATGCCTACTTTGTAAATCCTTATATATTTATATAAGTTGCACTAAACCTGTTTAGTAGTGAACAGGTTTAGTGAACACTGACTGATATATACACGGTATAAAAAATTAACTTGAAATAGAGACTTAAATATAAGTTCCAAAGCTATAGAACTCCTTGAAGAAACACAGAGGGAAAAATATCCTTAGCAATGATCTCGACAATTCTTATGGCTTGTGTTTTGATGTTCCCTCAAAGCCTCATGTAGCTACAGATGGGGCTTTTCAGGAGGTGGCTGTATCAAGAGTGCGTGATGCTAGGATGAAGGTTGTGTGGTTACCAAATGAGTCCGCTGATTGATTTGGCATAGTTCTGGGTGTAGTCGATGGGATAGCCCCTCAGTGTGCTATTTGTCCTTAGGATAGGACAGAGTATAAGGGGCAGAAAGAGGGCTGCTGTAGTCACTTGTTGCTTGCTGCTTTCTCCTTCTGCTGCTTCCTGACCTACAACATGAACTGCTTTTTCTCCCCCCTGACTCCCCTCTCTCAGGCTGCTCTGCCCTAAGGCCGACCAATTATGGACTGAAACCTCTACAAGTTGGGAACCAACTACCCCATTTCTCCTTTAACTTTAGGTATCTGGTATTTTGTCTTAGCAATGAGAAATGTAAGACAGAATTTGGTACCAAGAGTGGGGTCATTGCTGTGCCTGCAGCTGCTAATGTGGCTCAGAAGCCTTTGGAACTGGCCTATGAGAAGAGTTTGGAAGAGTTTGGAAATGCCAGCTGGAGAGTGAGCCCTGGAATGCCCTGAGATATATTTGATAGGGATGCTACTCAAAGATCAGAAGGCTAGAATGTTGTACAAATTGCTGGAGGTAAAGGCTAGACTCTGGAGGCGTCTGCTGGGAAAAAGGACTGCATTGACTGTTGTATTTCAGACGATGTGTACTACACCTTGGCAGAATTTTGACTGCATTTCGCTAGCGTATTTTCCTGAGGCTAAGGTTGCAGGCCGAAGATTAATTTTGCTGAAGAAAGTTCAGGGCAGTCTAATGTTGAGATGGTAGCATGGCTACACTTGGGGGATTTTAGCCAGACCTATGTCAAAAATTAAGAGCAAAGTGCTCAGCAAAATGATTCGAAACATTTTAAATTTGGCCAGAAACAAAGTTTCACTAAGGCTGTGGGACACAAAGATAGAGCTGAGGAGAACATGGTTGGTGTGAGGGACTAGAACAATGGAAGGCCTGAGGACAGCTCAGGAAACAGCAGAAATCCAGCCTTCGTAGCTTCAAGGCTGCAAAGGTGAAATAATTTGCTTTAAGGAGAAAGCCCCAGAGCACTGTGTTCCAGAATAGCAGCAGCCCAGAGAATTTGTTCCTTGGAATTTGGTTCCCAGGCACTTGTCGCCTGCAGCCAAGAGAAAGAGGAGCCTGGCTATTGCTCCAGCTGGTGGCAGATGTTGGCATCATCCATGTGCTGCTGAATTCAGGTGTATGCAGAATACAAGAGTTGTGGGGTCAGAAAAGCTTCCACCCAGACTTCAGAAGACCTGGGAGGCAGTCAATGTGTCCCTGAGGGGGCAGTGCCTTAAGCTGTGTGAAGTGAAAGGTACAATGCAAACCCCAGAAGGCTTGAGAATCCAAGAACATGGACTAAGGAAAACTGCAAGATGTGGACAAAGCCAACCCAAGAAAGAAGCCATAAGAGCTGCAACCACCCATAGTGCCATATGGATGGAGCCACCCAAGACTTTTGAAGTTTGCATCTTGCCACAGATTTCCTCAGACACTGGACGTGGAACTACAGGACTTAATGTTTGCCCCACTGGAGTTTGGACTAGCTTTGGCCCCTCTTCTTTCTATCCTCCTATATGTGTGTTTTTAAATGGTGATGTTTATTTTGTGACATTGTATGTTGAAAATATGTAACTTTCTTTTCATTTGTACAGGGGCTCATAGCTAAGAGTTTGCCTTAAATCTCAGAGAATACATTGGACTTGGACTTTTCAGCAATGATGATACTGTTAAGATTTTGACAACTCTTGGAGATGGGCCAAATGCCTTTTGCATAAAGTCATGTACATAAGTCTTTAAGGCCCATGGGTTGAATATTATGGCTTGTGTCTAGTTGTTACCCCAAAGCCTCATGTAGTCATATGTGGGGCTTTTTGGAGATGGCTGGATCTGGGGTGTATGATGGTGGGACTAAAAGTATGTGATTACTAAGTTAGTCCACTGATTGGTTTGGCATAGTTTTAGTGGTGGATAATGGGAAAATCCTCCCTATGTGAGTTGCCACACACCCTAAAGGCAGGTAGTGTGGGCAGAATGCAAGAGACAGAAAGAGGGCTCCAGTAGTCACTTGCTGCTGTCTGTTTTTGCTGCTTTCTGCCTTCCACACCATGAACTGTTTCTTTCTCCTCTGTGATGTCCCTCTGCCATACCTTAAAGCCAGACAATTATGGAGAGAAACCTCTATAAATTGTGAGCCAAATTAAGCTTTCTTCCTTTAACTTTAAATGTTAGTATTTTGTCTCAGCAATGAGAAAAGTAACTAACACAATGATGATTGTTTAGCTGTGGCACCAAAAGCACAGGTAACAAAAGCAAAAGTATGTGAACAGGATTCCATCAGGCTGGAAATCTCTGCACAACAATGGATGTAATCAGTAGAGTGAAAGGACAACCCATAGATTGTGGCAAAGCTATTTATAAGCCATACATCTGAGAGGGGGTTAATATCCAAAATATACAAAAAGTTCAAACAACTAGCAAAACCACCCAAATGACTCAATTGAAATAAGCACAAAAGACTTGAATAGAAATGCTTCAAAAGAAGGCATGAAAATGTCCAAGATTGCTACTCATCAAAGACATAAATGAAGACCACAAAGAGGCATCCCCTCTCATTGTCTGGATGGCTGCTCTCAAAATGAGGGAAGACGAGTACTGGCGAAAACGTGCAGAAAAATGAATACTTGCCCACTGTCAGTGGGAATGGAAGTCAGCCTACCAATACGGAACTCAGTGTGAAGCACCTTGAAAAAGTAAAATTAGCCCTCCAGCAATTCCATGTCTGTGTACCTGCAGGAAATGACCTCAAGACAGTGAGGAAACACAGATCCACATGAGCTGGTTTCAGCCTCACCCACAGTGATCAAGCTACAGAAGCAAGCTAAGGCCCACCAAGAGATGAACTGGTGAAGGACATATAATCATGTCATTTGCAACAACATGAATGGAACTTGGGAACTTGACATCATCCAAATAAGGCACGGAATGATAGACAAATACTGCACAATCTCATTTATCTGTGGAGAATCCAATAAAAGCGGACCCCATAGAAGCAGTGGGTAGGATGGTAGTTAGCAGGGGCTGGTGGGGTGTGGTGAGGAGAGGGGGAGATGCTGGTCAAAGAGGAGAAATTTGCAGTGAAATGGATGGAGCAAGGACAAGAGCACTTTTGCATGTCACAGTGACCATGCTCAAGAACAAAGTATGTTGGACACTTCAAGTGTGGTGGCACACGCCTGTAATCTCAACGCTGGGGATGCTGCGACAGGAGGATCACTATGAGTCTGAGCTGTGTAGTGAGACCCTGTACGAAATAAATAAGTAATTTTTAAAAAAAGAGAGAATTGCTAAGAGGTAGGTATTCAATCTTCTCACTACAAAATAAGTTCATGAATTGATAGACATATACATGATCTGAGTTAGCCTTTTGTGTATCAAAAATATACCCAATTTTTGTCAGTTCAAATAATGGGATGTACAACATGAATGGAGCAATGATTTGTTTAAAATTTCAAGATGGCAACAGAGCATTAACCTAAGCACAAGTCCCTTCTCAGTAAGCAACCTGAGAAACTGCCCAGGGAACATACCCAGGAAGCTACTCTGGCTTGTAGGCATTGTAGCACACCGCGTGTGCATGCGGGGTGGGGGGGGTGTGTGCACACGTACGTGTGTACATGTGTGTGGTGTGTGTGTGCACACTCTGAGATAGAGTGCACAGCAGCTGTTGGTGTGCAGTGTTGAACGGTCAATGAACATCTGAAGCAGGAACCACAGCACTGCGCCTTGGGCCGCCACCCTCTTCCATCGTAAGCGCACCCCTCCTGCTCAGCGAGCACCGGGGAGCCAGGGGAGAGCACTCAGCTCAGCACAAGTCCTGCATCCATCCAGCAATCTATATTCTCACAGGAACTCAGTGAAGGTTTTATGGGCAATTTTACAGTTGGGATGGCAGAAGCTTGGGAAGGTGAAGACCGTCAGTTTCCTGGAGGTAACAACTTCTCGCACTCACATGGTTCTTCATAGTTCAGCAAGCAGCTTCATTGGATCTTCATGGAAGCCCTGGGAGGGGAGCAGAACAGAAATGCTTTTCTTTAGCTTCACGGGGAATCCAATGAGTGGGCCATGTTCTCGTGACCAGCAAAGCCACAGTGGATGTCAGCTTTGCCAAGGATGACGTGCCGCAGCTGTCACTGCAGAGCATCCTCTGGGATGGGATTTGTCCTCTGGTATCTCTGCATAGATCTGTGAAATGTGTTACTCTCCAGCTTGCTGTTTTCCTTTTGGTCACGGGAACGCTCCCAACTGTGTGAAGAATTCAAAGGCCCACGATACAGGTCTCACCCAGCACGACTTCTGCCCTTGCTTTTCTTTCTTGTCTCAATTCAGATGCTCATTTATGCCAACCTGTTATTCTTCAAGTGCCAGTGGGGCCATGTGAAGTCTTTCTGGGTATAAGAAATAGGTCAGAGAGCACACAGATCTCCTCTGGGAACACTGACCCTTCTCAGGGCACGAGGCTTTGTGACAGCAGAGATACAGAAGCTGGGACTGGGTTTGGTTTAACCCACTGGGTGTCAGTCATCACGACAGGCCCAAGGGGGACCTGAGGGATGCAAAAAAGGCTCTTTCCTGTCTAGAACATCACGATCATGGCTGGACAATAAACAAGCATGGCAAACCAGTAATGCAGGACGGCCTGAGCTGTGGCACCCGCGGACAGAGCACTGTCTAAACCCCAAGGCCTCCAACCAGATGAAATGATCATTTCACTATCACCTTTGCAGGGGTCCCAGGAAGGCCAGGGCAACTCCCCCATGCAGAGCTCATGCCTGGCATCCTGTGGTCACTCAGGGTCCTTTGGCCAGGCACTCCCGCCCAGGCAGGGTTTGCTGTGTGGGATCAGGGGTGCCAAGCGATGATGGGCACATGGCAGACTGCACCCTGATGAGCAGCAGCATGCCTCTGCTCCGGAGCGACCAGCTGGGGAGGCTCCGATTAGCATGCCCACGTCATCCCAGGGACCAATAGCATGTTCTGGAGATGACATTATCGTGGAATCCTGCTTTTTTTTTTTTTTTTT
>NDGM011218584.1:4447-16500 GCA_002564305.1 Octomys mimax
GACAGTTTCAATAATTCACACATTGCATACATTCTTCCTAGCGGTTAATTGCTGTACAAGATGGGGACATGCTATCGTATTTACAAACACCATCAGAACAAGGCATTTGCTTTCTGATGTCTATTCTCAGTTGTTTTAGTCTTACAGTTGTTTTCACTGGTAGTTTACTGTGTCTGCACATTTTAGTGGTCAGTCAGTGACTTGGGCATAAGTTGTGCTCAAACTTCTTGAATCAATCAGCATTCCCTCCACTCCTAGACTAAAACAGAACATGAACTCCCAATGGGCATTCTCTAGTCTCTTTTGGCTTCTATTCTATTCCAGGTTTTTTGGGTTCTGCCTATGTAAGCGAGGATGCAAGTTTAACTCATTTATGGGTCTCTCATCTCCGGTTTTTCTCTATTAAACTCCCGGCTGTCTTGCCATTCAAACTCAACTGTGCTTACAAAATTAGGCCAGCAATGCTTCAAATTTCCTCTCTTCACCTCCTAGTTAGCTGCTACTGTTAAAGGGTTTTCCCTCCATCCAAAATTAAAGCTTCCCTCTGTGGGAGTAAAGCTTCTTACTAGTTTTATTTCCAGACACATATTGGTAAAATTATTGTTCTCGCAAACTGAGCATGAATTGGGAGTCGTCAAGAGATCCACAGCTTTCCGTGTCCTTACACAGAGATATAGTTGTTTTTCAAAAGTAAGTTATCATTTTTTATCCACATTTGGTCAATTTCTGAAGCCCCGAAGTGGTTATTTTTGACAAGTTTATTAATGTATTTTTTGAAAAATCAATTTCTTGATATATTCATAAATCATAGTTAAGAACCATAGTGCATAGTATAATTTTAAATTATTCTTGATGCTGTATTTCAAAAACTAAAATTTTATGGGTGTGTCTGTGTGTGTCTGTCGATAATAAGACATGTTGCTGGGGAGAAACCTCAGTGGCTTAAGCTGCCTGGCAAACACAAGCTTCTGAGTTCTATCCCTGGTACTACTACTACTACTACTACTACTAATAATAATAATAATACATGTCACTATCAATATATGCTAGTACTATATGCTACATCTTGTATATTTTATGTAAAATAGATTTAATATAATATAATAATAAAAATATCATGCTCCCTTTCAAATACAATGCCAAATAGACATACATCTAAAGCCAGCAAATTAGTGTGGTGTTTCACTGAGATAGATTGCTTCAACCTGAGCAGCCTGCAGGGTCATTAGTGGGAACCATGGGAGATTAAGAAAAACTAGACACATTCTGAAAGGAAAGCTGGGACCTGGTGGAATCTGACCTCTCTGAGGTGACAAATTGTGCTTACTTAGACATAGTATAAAGGGGGAGAGTTCATGAGGGAGTCAAAAGTACAAGGTCTCAGTGTTTTTCTTAGAGCATTGAAAATGAAACATTCTCAGAAGTATCTGTACTATAGTTAACAGGGAGAAACACCAAGACCAGACACCTGCTCTGCAGGACTAGCTTTGCTCTACTCCCAACATCTTGTTTACATGGCTTGCCTCTGGCTCAGCCAGGCCTCAGCTGCTTTTCACAGTATGTGAGATATCCATCAATAGCCAAAATTCTTACCTGTGTCAGCAACTTGATTACTACAATGTAAGTACAAACAAAGAAACTTGTGCAGAAAAAAGTTAGCAACATATTATTTTAATTTACTTACCTATTGGTAATAACAGTGCTCATCTTTTTTTCTACTTCTATACTTGCCATCAAGATAAATAAAAGTAAGTCTTCATGAAAAATGTATAGCACTGAACCAGGAGAAAAGAAAAAGTAGAGCACAAAATGATTTAGGACAGTTTATCTTCATGTTTAGCAATGGTAAACATGAACTGCTAAACATGAACATAAACTGGCAATGCATTCCATTGTACAATTGACATAGATTGATAGGACCTTAATGTGTGCTATGTATAATAAGAAATGTAAAGAACGAGACCAACTTTCTACTTTGATGGAATTTAGCTTATTGGAAGTATTGAAAATATGGGACAGAAGACCACAACATTAATTTTAAATTATCTTGCATACATAACATAGTAAATGTGATTTTTTGTCTAGCATTTCAGCCATATTCATAATTAGAGAGACATAAAGAAATAACATTTTGAAGTAATTCCAAATTCACTATAGGAGAATAAAAATAGAGACTTCGATAGTATTCTTGTTATCTTGCACTTTCTTACTTGTTTTATGAAAAGTCTTGATATAGCAAGGTTATTTGTTGTTATGAATGTCAAACAATTACATAGAAATTTTATACTTAACACTAAATGCAAACATTTGTGTAATTACACACTACTAGAACATGAAATTGTCCAACAGAAAGGAGATGGAAAAATCATGTTAATATGTATCTTCATTCCAGGTAGAATTTTAGTCAATAAAATGCTAAACCAAGTGTTTATGTTTATTTGGTCCATTGTCATAAAATGTTCCTTATTTCAGTGTGATGTCATTCTTTTAGGATTTTTCTCAAGTACTTAATGCAATAACAAAGACCAAAAAAACTAGATGTGTCTTTAGACTTTCCAATAATACAGCATAGCTAATGCTTTATCCATCACTAGTTCATAGAAATAGTGTAAGGTATATGAACTATGACAGAAGAAAATGATGGTCTGCCTATGTTCAGTCCCTTAATTTAGCCTTGGACTTGAAGTACCATAAAGTGGTTCACTGTATCCCTGTTTTCTCACTTATCTAAATCCAATACTACATTAATTTTCACACCTTTTCCAAGTGATTAAAAGTAGATTGTGACTATGCAAACATGTCTTTGATATTACATTGTAATCATCTTGAGGCATATCAAACATTTCCAAAATGTCTAGTGTCATTTGTTGTCTTCTAGTTGTTGTGATAAGAATATCTAACAAGAAATCAGAGGAATTTTAGGAGCCTTGGTGAGCTGCATACTACCCCCCACCCCACACACACTATTGCAGTAGTGAGGCTGAGACCTGGGAAGCCATGGAAAACTTGGTGAGGCACACTCCATGTCCCCACCTTTTCAGGAGCAATGCTGAGCCCTGATGAATGTAGCTTCAAAAAGGTCAAAAGGAAGGAGCAAAATGCAATCTCAGACCTCCAGTCCATCCAGACTAATTCCAAGTGACATTGACATAGAAGAAATTAGAAGTCACACACTTGAAATTTCTGAAATGATTGCAACTAAAGTAAAGAAACAAGTCCATGAAACTACAGAAGAAATAAGATCAGAAATAATCTCTCAGATTAAAAAGAAGTGACAACAATAATGAAAGAATTGCTCAGCACATCTAAAAGAAATAGATCTTTTTAAAAGAGAGAAGCATAGAAAAATTATGGAAACATTGAAGGAACAATATACGAAAGAATTAGAAGGCATGAAACTTATGCAGAGAGATATCCAAGAAATTAAAATTTCCATTGAAAGCTGGCAAAACTACTTCAACAAAACTGAATATAGACTTTCAAATTTGGAAGAGAACATGGTGCTAACAATTTCAAAGGAAATATTTCTTTAAAATAATGATGGACCGGAACAGGAAATAACAATTCAGCAGCTGCAAGATGATGCAAAGAAAAATAATATAAGATTGATAGATGTCAATGATGTAGCAGGAGTCAACAAAATGACATAAAAAGATTACTGGCAAAAGTAGTAGAAGAAAAGTTTCCAAACATGGGAAAAAGAATCTGACATACATTAAATGAGGCATGTAGAACTCAAACTAGCCTCAACCAAAATAAATCTACATCTAGGTACATAATAATCAAGATCCCAGAAATTCAACTAAAGAACTGAATACCAAAATCCGTTAGAAAAAAAGAAACAGATCGCCATAAAGGAAAGCCCATCAGAACTATAGAAGATTTCTCAAAACAAACCATCAAGTCAAGAAGAGCTTAGAATGAAATATTTCAGGTCCTAAAAGAAAACTATTTCCAGCCCAGACTGATGTACCTTGAAAAAGTACCTTTCCATATTAATGGAGAAAATAAGATGTTTCCAAAACAAGGAACAAATGAATAAATTCATGAACACCAAACAAACTACAAAAGGAGTACTGAGGCTGGGGAGAGAGCTTAGGGGGCTAAGCACCTACTGGCAAGCTCAAGGACCAAGGTTTCATTTCTGGTACCACATGCTTTGCTAGCCCCACACTGTGCTGGCCACTAATACCAGGTGTGGTGGTACATGCCTATAATCCCAGCACTGGGGAGGCTGAGAAAGGAGGATCACTATGAGTCTGAGCTACATAGCAAGACCCTGTACCAAATAAATTAGAAAAAAAATCTTTTAAAAAGAGAATACTGAAAGATATTCTAGAAAGAAATAAAAATGACTATGACTCCAAGAACAACAATAGAAAGGAACCACCAAACAGAACAAACAATTAAATAGAGGAGAAAAGTAGGGAATGTATAGTAGGAAAATAACATGACAAAGATAAGCCAATGCATATCAGTTATAAGTGTCATGGTTTGTGTATAGTTGTCCCCCCAAAGCCTCATACAGTCTTGGGGCAGCTTCTGGAGTTTGATTGATTATTGTGGGTGTGGATGCTGCACCTGCCCTGGGGCAGGTAATTTGCATTTCAATGTAAGGAGGAAAGAAAAGTTAGCTGCTTGAGCTTCTGCTACTTCTCTTTTGCTCTTGCTCTTTGCTGCCACCATAAAAGGTTGCTCTCTGCTGCATGCTGCTCTGCCTTCAACCCAGATTAATATGGACTAAAACCTCCAGTAACTGTGAACTAAATAAACTTTTCCTTCCTTCAGTTTGAGTGTTAGGTATTTGTCCCAGCAATAAGAGTAGAGTAAGTAAGACATAGCCATCAATATAAATGCTTCAATCCAACAATTAAATGAAGTGTACTGGATGCGAGGGCAATCTGACTGTGACATCTGTCACCCCACTGATTGCCAGGGTGAATTTGACTGAGCTGGCTAACTATGTGGGTGTCCCCTCCCTCCCTCAATGCTCCACATGTGTCCCTCCCGAAGCTGCAGGCTTGGTCAAAGAGGAAGACCACCACCAATAGAGGAGAACCATTCCTCAGTTTAGTGTTTATAAGTAGCTGCATTTCCCTGCTAGAACCTCCAAACAAGCTCAAATGAAGCTTACTGGTAGAGTGGATCAAGCAACAAAATTCAACAATATGCTGTATATGAGAAACAATTTTAACTCAGAAAGAAATTCATAGACTGAAAGTCAAAGGATAGAAAACAATACTCCATGTGACAAGAACTCAGTAAAAAATAGTCATAGCTACTGTTTGCAGACAGTGTGAACTTCAAACAAAGAATGATCAAAAAAGATGAAGAAGGTCACTACCTACTTGTTAGTGGAAGCTTGCAAGAGGAAGAGATGACAATATTAAATATGTATGCACCAAATACAGGAGTACCCAACTATATGAGATAAATTTCAACAGACATGAACAAGTAAATAATCAATAACACAATTGTAACAGGGGATTTTTAACACCCCATTGTCACAAAGAGATTAAGCAGGCAAAATATCAGCAAAGAAATAACAGAACTGAGCCATACTTGTAAAGAAATGGACATAGTAGACTCTAACAGGGTGTTCCACCCAACATCAGAATACACATTCTTCTCAATGGCATACAGAATGTTCTCCAAAATAAACAGTATACTAGCACATAGAACATGCTTAAGTAAATGCAAAGGGATTCAAATTATCCCTATCATCTTGTTTAGTGAATAAATTCTAATTTTTATTATTTTTTATTCTCATTTAAAAAGAAAAAGATACCTGTCATGTTCACCAACTCTTAGAGGTACAGTACAGAATTGTTAGCTATAGGTGCTGCATTATTTAGCAAATATGTAAAAAACTATTCATCTTGAATAACTGCAACTTTATACCAATGGAATAATGGTAATCTATTTTTCTCCCTACTATTGCAAAGCACTATTCTATTCAAATCAGAAAATTTTTAATTGCTGCTCTTGCAAACCGTGAGAAGGTGTGTGTTATGAAACTGAGTTGTATTCCAAAGGCTCTGAGCCTTATACATAACATGTTGTGCTGATATAGGACACAGACAAAGCATGGGGCCAGACACACAATGTGCTGGTTTCTGCAGTTCATACCGCTAATAAAATATTTTAGGATGCAAATTTTCTTCAACTACTAAGCACAGAAAACTTTGTACTTCTAAATTATGCTAGTTTTTCAAAGATAAAAACTTCAAACTCAATCCCTCTTCTTAAAGTACATACATTTAGTGTTACCATAGTCAAACTGAAATTGCCAAATTACTATACATCTATTTTACACATATATAAAACATACATATATTCTGCTTCAAATCACAAATCTTTATAAACTCTTGCAAGTGAATACTGTAGTATATAGGAAAGAAACTCCTATCTTTTCTGACATTCACAATATGTACCACAGTTTTAGATTTTTCTATTCATTTTTAAACTTTATCAATGACAGAGGAGTTAATATAAATTTCTTAAATTATTTAGTCCACAAGTTCTGTCCTCCTGTTTTTATGTGACAAATAGAATTCTCAACATGGCATGCAATTATCGTCTGCAGTAGAATTTTTAAAAATTCATCAAAATTTTCATGAGTTGTAGATTAATATTAGAATTATTGAAATATATGTTTTATGTATGTGTAAAATAGTAATTTGGCAATTTTAGTTTGATTATGATAATACTAACTGTATGCAATTTAAGAAGAAGGAGTGAGTTTTAAATAGTTTATCTTTGAAAAACTAGCAAAATTCCTGTACAAAGTAGATGCTCAGTAAATATTGGTTGAATTGATAATGACTAAACACATATATGTACACACATCCACAAATGATAAAGGTTCAAATATGTTATTATATGTTTGGTCATTAAACAACTTTTATTTTATTGTTTTAATTTAGAAAGTATATTACCTACAAAATAGTTTTAAATTCTACGTCAGAATATATTTGACAATATTATTCAAACATCCCCTATTATGTACATAATATAGAGAATGAAAAGTTTTAAAAACCATTAAAAATGGTAGAGAATTTCAAAACGAGATGATAGCAAATCAACAATGGTTGTTATACTGCATCTTATTATCTTCAAAATAGTTGTTCAGATTACCAGGCATCAGCATACAAAATTGCTCAAACTAATTGAACATTAACTATTGCTTGGAATAAACCAATAGAAATTAGTAATGCAATTATATTAGCATATATATATATATATATATATATATATATATATATTCACTCATTTCCTTTCTGCTTTCTCTTATCCCAGTTAATTCTTTCCTTTTGGATAGTTTGTTTTTCTTTCACAATATGTATTGTACCATTTTGATTTTATTAACTCTTTCAGTCTCTTACACGAGGGAGACAATTCAATATTTACACATGCAGGATATTTTCTCAGAAGAATTGAAACATTATACCACAGTGATATACATGCACCTATGATTATAGCAGTGTAATTTGTCAAAACTAAATCATGGAAACAACCCAAATGCCCATCAACTGAGGAATGGGTAAAAATAGTTGTGATGCTTTCATACAATGAAGTATTACTCAGCTATAATGATAAACTTTAGGGTTTTATAGGTAAATGGGTACAACTTATAAATGAAATTGATTCTGATTTTAGGGTCTTGGAACCCACTTATGTAGCCCTGGCCAGCCTTGAACTCACAGCAGTCCTCCTGCCTTAGACTCCGGAGTGCTGAGATTACAGGCATGAGCTACCATGCCTGGAAACCTATTTTAAAATTAACCTTACATAAATTTTAAATTATTTAATCTTTATTCATGACTTGTCTTAGTAACTTTTCTCATTGCTGAGACAAAATACCTGAAACCCAAAGTTAAAGAAAGAAAGATTTATTTGGCTTACAGATTGTAGAGGTTTCAGTTTATAGTTGGCTAGCTGCAGGCTCTGTCATTATAGAAAGGCACAACAGAGGAGAAACTGTCATTTGCAAGTAGAATGCAATAAGATAGCAAGGAAACAAACAATGAAGAGCAGCATCTCTCTTTCTGTCCCTTAATTTTAGCGAGATTACCAGCCCTTAGGGTAGGTAGCACCCACATTCTTAATCATAGCATTGTACTAGGAATCAACCATAGCGTCACACAACTTAGACTGTCCCATCTCCCAAAAGCCCACCTATGACTGTATGAGGCTTTAGGAGGACAAAGAGAAATAAGCAATAATATTCTACCTTGGCCCTCCAAAGACTCATGCATATCTCATTATGAAAAAGATATTTAATCCATGTCTAAGTATGGCCAAACTCCTAACAGTTTCAGTACTGCTGAAGTCTAAGGCAAAAAGGCTTTTCTGAGATTTAAAGAAAATTCTTAACCATCAGTGTACAAAGGAAAAGAAAGTTAAACATTTCTAACATTCAACAGTGCAGATAAATGTTACCATAAGAGGATAGTAAGGAATGGGACAAAAGCAAGTCCAAAATTCAGCAGGACAAACATTAAGTCCTGTAGATCCATATCCAACATCAAAGGCAATCTATGGAAAGGTGTAGATTCCAAAGGGCTTATGTGGCTCTGCCACTATCACATGCACTACTGTGCTTGTAGTTCGCATTGCTTATCTCTTGGGCCTGCTCTGCTCCTTCATTTTCATTTCCCTCAGATCATCTACATTCATGATGTCACCAAATACCTTGTGTCTGTACTGCACCTTAGGATTTGCATTCACAGCTTCACATACTGCCTTCTTGGAGACAATTTACCTGACCATCCAGGCCTTCTGAAATCAGAATAGGAGTATTCCTGATCCCACAACTCTTCCACTTTGCATGCACCTAAATCAGTACCATATGGATGATTCCAAGGTCTCTTGTCAGCTGGAGCAGTAGCAAGACTTCCTTCTCATTTGCCTGTAGGGATTGAATTCCTGTATTTCTGAGTACCATGAGCCAAATTCTGATGAACAACTTCCATAGGATGCCACCATTCTAAAATATGGTGCTCTGTGATTCTCTTCACAAAGCCTTTCTCCTTTGCAATTTTGAGGCTGCAAAGGCTAGAGTCCTGCTGATTTCCTCAGGTCATCCTTTCCATTGTCCTCTTCTGATATACTTGGGTTTTTTTTATTATTGGTCTTGTTGGTGACCAATTTATCTTCCATTCCATCTCTGCAGGCTGCACCATTACTGGAGCTTTCTTTCTGGCCAAACTCAAAATGCTTTACATCACTATGCTGGACTCTTTGCTCTTGATTCTCAACATAAGTCTGGCTAAAAGTTTCAACAGTAGCCATACCACTGCTTCAGTAGTAGATCCCCTTGAAATTTCTTCAGCCAGATTAATTAATCCACTGTTCTTAATCTCAGTCTCAGGCAAGGTCTCTGGATAAGAGCAAAATGCAAACAAACTTTCTGCTAAGGTATAACACATATTGTCTGAAGTCCAATAACCAGTAAACTTCTTCCTAGCAGAAACTTCCTGATCCTGGTCTTAACTGGTGCATTTCTTTCAACAGTCTGGTCTTCGGAGTTTTGCCCAGAATCTCCCATCAGGTACATCCCAAAACATTCCAGGACCGCTTCCTTAGCAGTTATTTCCAAGCATTTCAACCTCTTCCTACAAGTCATTTCCAGAGGCTCCTGAACCACATACTCAGGTACAGAGACAGCAGTGAACACCCCCCTTCCCTGGTACTGAATTCTATCTTAATTACTTTTCTTGTTGTTAAGTCAAAATACCTAACATTGAAAGTTAAAGGAGGAAAGGTTTCTTTGGCTCATAGATTGTAGAGGTTTCATCATAGTTGGCTGGTTACAAAGCTAGGTGGAATGGCAGAGGGGAATTGCAGAGGAAAAATAGTTCATGACAGGAGGAAGACAGCAAGAGACAAGCAATGAAAAACAGCTGCTTTCTTTCTGTCTCTTGCACTTTATCCTTAGCATTTCACCACACATAAATCCCAGCATTGACACATTCTACATCAACACACCTCTGAAATGCCCACCTACGACCACATGAAGTCTTGAGGTGACACATCTAGATACAATTCATAAAATGAAAGAAGGAAACATGATACAATAAGTAAGGTGGAAATAAACTTTTCTTAATATGAATTCCAATGTAAAGATCTTTTGACTGATTTTTAAAAACCTAGCTGGTGAATATTCCTGTTACTATACAGTAGAAATCTTCTTCTCAAGATTATGAGGTTAACTCCTATTGTGTCAATCTTCTAAAAATAGGGTAGTGGTCTATTTATCTTTCTTCATCCATTGAAATTTTCATTTATTCATCCATCCCATTAGTGACTGTTTAATAATCAACTTATTTAACAATACTTAGCTAGTGCCCATTGTCATAGGCAAGTAAAGATTGAGAAGTAAAAATCTATGGGAAAAATATACATTAATATGCCATTAGAACCCAAAGTGAAAATGAGGCAATAATAATCTGCATAACATATTTCAAAGCATAATTATAAAATAATTTCTGGATTAAAGAACTCGTAGAGAAAGCGAAGTATTCATGGATACTATTCTACTCTAAGGATCACAATGCCTTTCCAAAAAGTCCTTAAGAATTAGGTAAAAACTAATCCTATAAACTTGAAGAGATTATTCCTCTAGACTCCATTTTCTACATCAGTGACATGTGAAAGTTGGACACAATCTTCAAATTTTCTTCCCTCTAGATCTAGAACAGCAGGAAAGCAGAGAAATACCTGTCCACTCCCTGCAATCCTCAAGTTGTTACCTACAGCTTCACAGTCACAGATGGCTAAAGCACATTCCCTCAAAAGCTCCATTTTCTAGGCTTTTTATATTTTTAAGAGGTAGCACACAATTTGTACAAACACTTGAAAAATGATTATAAGAAAAATGGCCAAATTGAAATGAAAAAGCCTACGAACCATCAAAATGCTCACAGAGGAAACCTTGCCCAGAGGTAAAAGGTTACTGTAACAGCAAGGGAATTTCTTGTGCATCATAATAGTAGGCAGATCCAAGGCAACAATCTGCAGGTGCACACTGCAGGGTCGCCGGGGATGAAACCAGAGGTGGTGTGATGCCAGCTCTGAAGCAATTTGAAGCTCATCTTGGGGCATACTCTCCATCCGTTAGGCCTGGGTCTGTCCTTTTCAAATGTGCTTCCTCAGAGCAGGCCTTTCTGATCTCTTCAAGAGCCAACAAGGCTACAGCAGATTCAACAAGGAAAACAAAATTAAGAGATGAGGTTAGAAAAGCATGTGCTTCTTGAGGTAAAATTTCAGTCTTATTAAGAACATTGACCCATTACTTATATAAAGAATTAAATGTGGTATGATTTATCTATCTTAACTGTCTTTATAAATTTTGACAGGAAGTTGGAAAATGTAAGATCAGATTATTGGTTCAAATTTTTTCTTTAACCAATGGAGCCTTTCAAACGTTTTTCATTTGATACTGTAGAAAATAATTTGATTTGGCTGCAAGGCAGGTAGAAAAATTACCAAAGTGAATACTTTTAAATGAATTTTGAATGCACAATAAATCAGATCATGTCATATACCTCATTTTAATAAAGCAACTAAGGGCAAACTAAGATACAATAAGTCACACAGTTCTGTTCATCAATATTTGCACTTTCTAGAATTCTGAGAAGACCTGCAGGAAATACATTTATATTGAACATTAGAATGGCCATATTTTAGAGTTGGAGTGAGAGCAGAGTACAGTTGTCTGAACTGCCAAGAAGAATCTATTTTTTACATATATGCCCATGTAGACATGATGATTGCAAGATGCATTTTTAAAAAGGAGATGACACATTGAAAGTCCAAGTGCAACATTATTTTTGTGGTCTACATTAAATTTAAAAAGTGTCAACCATTAGTAGAAATCCAATTTCTTCTCTGTGGTAATAGTGGTAAATAGTTTTAAAATTCACAATCAATCATTACTCATTCATTCATTCATTCATTAAGTCATTTATTCAGTTAAATGGTTATTGAGAGTCTACTATACTTAGGCATAACTTCAATCATGTAGCACTTCAGTATAAAAATATCACTTG
>NDGM011218586.1:866-18037 GCA_002564305.1 Octomys mimax
CACACACACACACACACACACATGATACCATGCAATCACTATTACCAGAGAAAATGGGCTCAGTCTTACAGGGCCATCTGGGAAGCCAGTGAAGAACATCAGAGCTGTCTCTTGTGGAGCTCAGGGAACTGGGTATTTATACACCAGCAGCATCTTCCTGTCACTGCTTGGATTTCCTCCAGGACATGCTGAACCCCCAGGCTGTGCCAGGCTGCCCATTGCATGGGCAGAGCCTCTTTCTGCAGTGTGGGGACTCCTGGGTGGGCTGCAGTTGCTGAGACAGGAGCAGAGCTGAGCTTAGCACGGCGACATGGAGTGGGGGCAAAGCGGGGCCATTGTCCCTGACCCCGTGTACTGTGGTGGGGGCAGTGTGGAAGAACAGGAAGAAGACGCGAAAGGGCAGAGATGCAGCTGCTGCACAGTGCATGGGACGGTGGCAGGGCAGGATGGCTACCCGTGGCCACGTGGGAACCTGTGGTGGATTGATAACTGGTGGCCAACTGGTAACACCCAACTGAACTGAACCTGCGTACTGCTGGTTGTAGATGGCCCACCTGAGGGTTATTGCTGCCAGCATAAGAGCCAGAACTGAAAAGGAAGACATTTAGAAGCTGTAGGGAGCTGTTGGTTTTCCTGGAGGAGCTTGCCATGCTGGCTTTCCCAGTGAACTTGACTGTTCTCATCATTGGGAGGGCTCTGGCCCTTGCCACTGGGGAGGGCTGTGGGGAGCTCTGGTGCTTACCTTAAGCATCGCTTCCTAGCTCCAGTGCAGATCCCTCAGTCCACTCACACAGATGTTGCATCCCACTGGCACAGACTTTCTTGCTTCTACCACTGACCTTTGGGCCTTCCCTATGCTGATCCTTAAAACAGACCTATGTGAGGCATTGTCGTGGGCTCTAGCCCTCCAGTTGGATTCGTGGGGGGCATTGTCATGAGCTGTAGTTCTTCAGCTGGATTCATGCAGGACACTACTGGGGAGCCAGTCCTTAGCTGGATTCTTTGGTCTTTAGTATGTGGACAGATTTCCTGCACTCTTTGTATATATGACTGTTTGGGTGGCTATTATAGAATAATTCTTATAATTATGTGTCCTACATTGTTCTCTTTGTAAACCCTGGCTATGATAGAACCAGCACACAGCTCTGCTGACTCCCTCAGATCTGCTATGTAACAGACATTGAAGGGGACCAAGGACAGAAGCAAACCTGTGGTCACTACCGGGGACCACTATAGGGACCACTAAGGTCAGCTGGCCTGAGGACAGAGGCTGAAGTGTCATGTGGGTAACAGAATCGAAGAGAGGGGTCCCCAGGGGCTGCCACAGGCTGTGTTTCTGCATCCTTAGAGGATATATTCAGAACACTGCAAGAACACTGAGGCTTCCTTATGCCATCTGTGAGATGGGTCGAGAATAAATTTGAAGTTGGCCCCACAGTGACAAAGGCTGTGACTTGCGGCAAGTGACCTCAGGATTTTACACTTCCAACCTCAGTGCCAGGGGTACCACTCCAAGATGCTCCAGGGGCACCCCCAGGCATCAGCAGGAAGTCAGGGTCCTGACCACCAAGAGGGGTCTGGTCATCCTGGAAGCTGGACACGCTCAAGAGTGACACTTATCACCTTGATTCTTTCTTCCAATAAGGTGTCACTGAGCTCCTGCCCTGAGTCAGATCCTGCATTGGACACTGGAGACACCAAGGTACACAACACTGAATGGGACAGATAGCCAAGGCCCCCACTCACAGGGTATCTACATAGAGCCTGGACCCAGCAACTCACAAAAGGAGACAAACAAAGCCACCCGTTCTCACAGCAGCTTCACCACTCCTGACCCTGGGGAGCAGCTCTGCCCTTGTGTCCTCTATCACTTCCTGGCTATGTGAACATGGGCAGGTTAAGCTTTGTGCCTTCGTTTCCCCACCTGTGAAATAGTGGCTGTCTAGCAAACAGGTTTGTTTCAGGAATTAAATGAATTACTGCAAATGAAGTGTCCGCAGAGGAGCCTGCCGCTCAGCAGGAATTAGCAGCGATAGTTCAAGTAGCTGATCTTTTGACCTTTCTAGATGCTCCTCCGAGCTGTCTCATATCTGTCCCCCTATGCCCAGTGGCCCCTGGATCTTGGGGAAGACAGAGGCTTGAAGCCAGGCCTCATAGCTGCCCCCGGGTGAGACCCCAATCCCTCTATTCTACCTTGTGGGTAGAATAGAGCTGGAACCTGCGGCTGCCTAATGAAGAACGAAGGGATTACAGGTGCATAGACCTGGTGTGGCTTCCCAGCGTGGCTTCTTTGCAGTTGTGTGACCCTGGGAAGACTGCTTTGCTTTCTGGGGCTCTAGATTCCTCAGCTTTGGGACTGTGACCCTAGAGCATACCCCACAGGATGGTTGACCACTGGCTCCTGAGGTGGCTATGCTGCAAACTACCCCAGGTTCAGTGGTTTGAGGCCACAGCCACCTGTTCCTCTCAGGCATCTGTGGATCAGAGGTTCAGGCTGGGTTCAGCCAGGTGCATCTTCTGCCGGCCTCGGTTGGGTTTGGTGGGGATCCTGTGGTCGGTGGGTGATGCAGGGTCTCATTCACTGGTCAGATGCTTGGCTAGCTTCTAATTGAGTGACTGGGCCATACAGCTGTCATTGTCCAGAGGTCAGCCTGGGCTTGTCCCCGTGGTGGCAGTCTCAGGGTTTTCAAGAACCATGAAAGACAGAACCTTCTGCTACATCGAGTGTGCAACTTCTCCAGAGTCCCAGAGCAAGTCACACGACCAGATGCCAGCAGCAGAGAGGTTGATGGGAAGGGGGGAATCTGGCCAGTTTTGCTCTCTACCTTGGTTGTCGTGAGTATAAAATGAGACAACAACAGAAAACAAGAATGGAGGCATGGGACTATAGCTCCAGCTACTCAAGAGTTTGAGGCAGGAGGACCCAGAACTTAGAGGCCAGCCCAGGCAACGTAGTGAGACTTTGTCTCTTAAAAAAAGAAAAATCAATCTAGCATGGTGGCGTACATCTGTAATCCCAGTGCCTTGGGAAGCTGAAGAAGTAAAAGCATTGAAAGTTTAAGCCCAGCCTGGGCCATTTATCAAGACTCTGTCTCAAAGTAAAAAATAAAAATTAGTTTAAAACTAATGAGCTTGTATGACTAGAAAGCTACGAGCCCTGAGAGTCAATAAATGGATTAACCATGATTACATTTCTGTCCTCTAGGATTTGAGAGATACAAAGGCTGGTGTTATAATTATTAATAATCATTTAACTCAATAGGTATTGAGCAGTCATGTTCAACTTGGGCAGAGCCTGGTCCATTTCTCTCTGTACCATGAGGGTGAGTGGCTCTTGCCGGCCACAGGGCTCTGCAGACTCAGCGCAGGACCCCTGCTCACCTCCTCTCCAGTGGTCTGCCCACTGCCTGGTGCTGAGAGCACTGCTGTTATTGGTACAAAATCCATGTCTCCACCTCTCCCTTGCACACAAAAAAGACAAGCGAGACTCTTCTGTGGCTTTTCATTTTTGTTTTATTTTGACCTGCATCCCACCTTTTGAACGACCACAGGCTAGAAGCTATTTGTAGAGGTTTCATTCCTTGCCGGCTCCCGGCTCCCCGGAGGCATCTCCTTCCAACTGTTTCATCTTCCTGCTTCTGCCCACAGCCTTGCACCTGCCTAGGGCACCGCTGCTGGCTGCAGCCACAGCTTCAGGAGACTTCTCGGGGAGGAGGGAGATGGGGCCACCAAGCTCCTCCAGGTAAGGATGACACAGGCGGGCAGAGCCTGGCTGCTGTTCCAGATATGCCACTAAGACACAGGCTGGTTCTCCCAGGCCCCATGGGGTGGCTACTGATAGGTGTTTTTCAGGCGAATAGTGCAGCAGAGCAACAGGCAGAAGGAAAAAGGGAAAGGGGCTTTATTTTCTTTGAGGGAGGTCAAGGAATTTTCTGGACTAGATAAAGGGAGGCTGAGGCTTTTATGGCCTTTGCCAGGGGTGGAGTTTGGAGGGGGTGTTTAGATATAACTGAGGGAGCTGGTTGGGGGTCTTCCCTGAGGCGGCAGGAAGGGTGAAAGGAAATTATGTCTTGGGCTAAATTGGAGAAGAAGGGGGAGGTGGTCCTGGGAGCAAGGGCCTTTGTTTTAAGGGCATCGGCCATATAAGATTATCACCATAATGATTTTAGCAATTTACACGAGAGCCCAAACCTATTAGCTACTCCCCATTTGTGAGGGAAAAGAGCTCCCTGCACCTGGCCACAGCCCCGGCTCTAGGCAAATGCTGCTCCAGCTTCTGTGTTTGTTTCAGCAACTCTGTTCTTCCAGACAGGACCTACGCTGGGCTTTTCTTGTAAATACTGATAGAAGTCCCACAAAGGAGACAAGAAAACAAAGGACATTTTATTTATGATACAAAAAGAAACCAACTGGGAAAAATATCCACAGGCCCAAAGGGGGTGAGGGGAGGAGGAGGAGGATGCTTAAATAAACCGTGATACATTCTCTCGGCAGAATATTGTGCAACTATCGAAATGATGTTTACCGAGGGTTTGTAATAACACAGGAAAATGCTTATTCTAAAATGCTACGTGAAGAAAGGAAGCAGCCGAACTGTACACTCAGCATAATCACACCTATGCAAAAATCGAGCTGAACAAAAGCCGCCCCGAAGAAGGGGGAGAGGCACGCGCCACGGGAGGGGACGTCTTTGGGTGGCAAAAATGAAGAGGTTTTTTTTTCTTTTTCTTTAATATACTTTTCTCTATTTTCCAATTTTCTTTTCTATACCAGGCAAGGCTGGCTTAAATTCGAAGGCAATTCAGACTTAATTATTTTTGTTTTCCTAAAGAAGAAAGAGCGCCTATTAGAAACGCAAGACAGTTGATCCACAGAAAGCCAAGTGATAGGGGTCACCCTTCTCCAAGACGCCAACTGTGGCTCTGGTAAGAGTGTGGTAAGAGACCTTAGGCTATTAAACAAGGCCAGCTGGAAATCCTAGACTCATCCTAGGAAAAGACACCCTCATACTGCTACCCAGTTGCACACGGGGTGTGGCACCTGCAGGGTCCTGGTGTTCCGTCGGCTGTCACCCCTAAACGTACAACCTCTGCTTCTCTCTTAGGGGATGCAGCTTGTTGCATGCCAGAGGTCTGTTTTGTAAGTGTTGGTGGGGTCGAATTCTTTCCCTTGTACCAAGGCACCTTCAGAATAGCTGGGCCTCTCCTTTACCCCAACATGGTGCAGGAGAGAGGCAGCCTGGTCCTCTCCATCTGGCGTGGTGTGGCAAGAGTGGGCCTCCCCCTTGCCGGCTTGTGCATCTTCCAGGTTTCCACTGCAGTCCTCACTCACGTTCCACCCCACCGAGGAGGCTGATCACACAGTTGGAAAGAGCTGTCCCTTCCCTCAGCCTTTCCCCTTAGCCTTCATGCGACCCGGGCTCCAAGCATTCTTTGCTATGTTTGTTTTATAAAATTGCTCATTTCCCTCCACTAGGCAGAGATCTGCTGATGTCACCAGTCCCTAGAACAGTGCCTGACCCAATAGTCTATACATGCTTGCTTTACCAGTGAGTGAGTGGATCCTGGCATTATGCCCCCGGAGGATCATCTTAGGTTCCCAGAGCTACCTTGCTTCACCATGATGTCCTGAACATCTCCATTCCTAAACCTAGCTCCAGAGACCCAGATCAGTGGTGATGAGTACACAAGCTCTGATCTCTTGGGACTGGGACTGCTTGAACATTGGATGGGAATAGTTTGAAGCCATCATAAGGACTCTTCTGGAAAAGATAGGGCATCAATTAGTGATGCCTGCCATGGGACTGGAAGAGAGGTGGATTAGCTGTATTGCATACCTCTCATCTAAGCCAGTCTGGTTTCAGGTTTCCCCTTCATTATGACCATCTTAACTGGGAGCTGAAACAAATGCTGCCTTCCCCTGGCAATCATCTCCCTGGTGCCCACCAAAGGCATGCAGTGTGCTTCCAAATGTGTCCCTAGAGTGGTCTTTTGTCCTTCCTGGGTCTGGAAACTTTCCTGAACTTTATCCATCTTTTCCTTCACCTGCTCCTCACCAGGGCCTGGGTTCAGCTGCTCCAACTTCCAGACGGACTTGGCCTCCAAGCTCACCCGCTCCCACCTGGGATCAAAATGTCAGTGTCTCCTTTGCCTCTCATCACTGACAGCATCCTTCCTGCCCCATCCTCGAAGGCCCATGCCTGAGTGTTTCTCTCCCCGGGGCCAGCCATGGTCCCAGCTGGCTTTCCTTCCCAGCATCTAATCTAGGAATAAATTTAGCTGTCTTGTCTTCCCATACTCTGGACTAGGGACAGCGGCCTTGTGTGGTCCAATAAGAGCTCTCTTTTTATCTCCGTACCAACAACTTTCTCATGCTGTGCTCTAATTCTGCTTCTTCTCCAAAGATCCCAGCCCGGGCCCAGCATCTGCAGGAACACTGAGGTCCGAAGCATTGCTATCTTCTCCTATGCCAGGCCCTGTGCCATGTCTCTGCTTCAGGTTGAGGTCAAGATCTTTGCCTCTTGCAGAGAGAATAAGGGATATGGGGGTAGAACGGACCTACCCTGCTCCCTTCCTTCCAGGAAGAATGCATACCTTCCTGAGGCTGGTCTCCTCCACTGCAGATTTACCAAACCTGATGTGAAAGGAGTCCCTGGATGCTCCAGTGGAGTCGTCCAGTGCTACAGCCATATGATGGATCAGCCCCTCCCTGGTCTGCCCTTGACTGGGGGGCCTAATGGGGTGACCCCATGCTGCACTGGGATCCAGTCCTGCTATGCCCTTTCCCCAGCTGACAGGGAATGGCCTCCTTGCTTCTAGACAGAGGCTGGTCACCTGAAAGGATCCTGAGGTCTGGGGCAAGAATGCTAGGGTCAGGGGACTGGGAAGAAGGTGGTCTTGGGTTACACCAGGCCCTCCCTTCCTGAGACTTCATAGTTTACAGAATCCATCCTATTGTGAGTAAATCTCTATGGGAAGATGGCTGGTTTCTCCTTCCTCCCAGGGAACAGAGTTCCAGTGAACAAGAAAAAAAAAAAAATGGGGCTGGACAAATTTACTCTGCAGACAAGAGCGACTGGTGGGCACCTTCAACTTCAGCCGGCCAACAGCTCCAACCCTCTCTCCTTCTGCGGAAGCCCCAGCTCTTTCCAGTTCTGCTCAAACCACTTCCTTTGAATGTTCCTACCTGTACCCCAGTGCTTCTGGGCACGTTAAAGCGTGGGTCCAGTGACTCATGTTTAAGAAGAGGCATGGGAGGCTCACTGGGCCCAGCCCATATCCAGAGGGAATAGCTTGAGGGGTCCTCTGAGGGTACCTAGAGCTGTGGTTGGATAAGGCATTGCTCTAAGCTTTGAGGGGGTCCTGGCGTAGGCCCCAAGACTTCAGATCTAGAGCAAGGTGGTGGTCATCCCTGCAGATGCAATGCTTTCTGCCTTGGAAAGCTGATCCCTAGCTTTACTATTTCTGTGAAGCAGATCTCAGCAGCCCGCAGAGCAGAAGAACACGTCTGAGATCCTGAAGCCACAGGAGGTGGGGTTAGAATTCTTCTCTTTATGGCTAAATTTCTGCGTTCCTGGAGCAATGAGGGCTGGGGCTCTGCCTTCTGGTTGTCATGGGGAGCCCGCAGATTGGGTGCTAGACCCTGGTCTGCAGCACTGTGGGGCCAGGCAGGGTCAGGACAGTGGGCAAGAGGGTGCCCTGGGGGGAGGGGAAGTGCTGAAACTCCTTGGGCACAAACCTGGGTGAGACGTGGTCAGCCAAGAAGCAGAGCGTGCGGTGGCGCCCCACGCAGTAGATGCGGGTGTCCACCACGGCGCACTGGAAGGCGTCCGGGTAAGGCGTCCGGAAGGTGGCGCACTCGTACCAGAGCCGCGTGCTGGCTCTGCAGCGGTACACGCTGATGCCCAGGCTCCGGTTCAGGTCAAAGCGGTACAGGAAGCCGTTGACAGCCACCATCTCGGCCGTGCGATCCTTGCTGCCGCCTGTGGGGCTGGCCCACCAGCGCTGATCCTGGGCGGAGAAACGGAGCAGCAGGTAGCGCAGCGTGCCGCCTGTGACAAAGATCTCATCTGCACACACCGTGGCCGTGTGCGCCAGGGCAAACGTGTCATTGGGGAGAGGCGGGGCGAAGGTCCAGTGGTCCAGGCGAGGGTCGTAACGCTCCACGGTGTTCAGACACTCTCCCCCAATGGCGTACAGGTGGCCATCCAGCGCTACCAGCTGGCAGTGAGGCCGGGCCTGGTTCAGGGAACTCACCTCACTCCAGATCCTTGTCAGGGGGTTGTAGCAGAAGACGCGGTTAGAGGGTTGGTGCCCAGGCCCCTGGCAGCCAGACACCACAAAGAGATAATTGAAGAGGCTGCAGGCAGCACATCCGCGGGACACAGCCTCAGGTGGCAGCTGGGCCAATGGGTACCAGGCATCTTGCTCATCGTCATAGCAACAGAGGCGGCCACAGTCCTCCTGAGGGCACATGTCCGCGACCACTAGACACTTTCGGCCAAGAAGCCGTCGCTGGAGGATCAGCTCCCGTTCTGCGCCACTCAGGCACCCATAGATGTCTGGGCTGCGGAGCACCTGCAGGTAGTTGTCACTCATCACCTTGTAGGCCGCCTCCTTGAGGGCTTCCAGGTCCTGCTTCTTGGCCAAGGTCAGCACCTCGTAGCAATTGCCCAGATCCAGGCAGATGTCCAGGGTGGAAGCGGGGCTCAGGGGGATGTGGAAGATATTGGTCCTGTCCTCCAGCTGTACGTGGGGTTCCCTGCTGCACCTGGATGGACTGGGCAGGGTTTGTTGGTCTGGGTGGGCTGGAGCAGGCGCCCCAAAACTGTCGGGCTGGAGCTGGAGTTCTGGGTTCTCCGCGATCTGCAGGAGACTTTCCTTCCTGCTGAAGCCACGTGCTGAGGGTGACCGTGGGGAGGCCGCTGCTCTGGCTCCATCTTCTGTGTCACCAGCTTGGCCTCTGGAGGATGCCCCTGTTCCCAGGGGCTCTGGTGCTGACCTAGGGGAGGGAGGTTCAGCCAGAGCTGCTGTCCCAGAGGCCAGCTTGGATGTAGCCTGGGAAGTGGATTCCACGTAGTAGTCATATACTTTGCCCTTCAGCTGAGGTCCCAGCCCCTCCGCCTTCTGTATGAAGTTCTCTTCCATTCGGACCCGGGCCATGGATGAGAAGGTGTAGAAGGCCTTGGTGGCTCCCTCCTGTTGTTGCATGGCCAGACCCATGTCTGAGGTAGCCTGGAGTGTCCGGGTCTCTTCTCTGTTCACCTCCGTCACGTGGCTGAAAACCCAGTTCTGGTTCATGTCACTGCTGCCTTCCGTGGGGGCCACCCGGCTGTGCCTGGGCCCCAGCTCCCCCAACCCTGGCTGCTCTGCAGGCCCACTGTCTGGCCATGCAGCAGGTTTGCCACCCACACAGCTGCCGTCCACTGCCACAGTAAGTTCAGCTGAAGAGCTGCAGGGAGGGGTGGGCTTACCGCCAACAGCTGTTCCGGCTTCCTGTCCACAGCAGCACGGAGGCACCTGCTCGGAGCCCGAGCATTGCCCGTCTTCACTTGGGGGCTTCCTGTGTCTGCAAGAGGCTCCTGGGGCCAGGATACAGGGGCCTCCTGGGTCCCCTGAGCTGCAGCCCACTGGTGCTCCAGCCCCGTGGCTGGCCCTCTGACGTCTCGGCCGCCTCTGGAGTGTTGCTGAAGAAGCACTTTGGACAGCAGGCTGCCCTGAGCCCTCTGTTTCCTTCTCAGCTTTGGTCTTGGGGTTCCCACCCTTCTGCGGTGCCCAGGCAGGCCTGGACTTGTACAGTCCGTAGGCCGCTGACACCAGGAGCAGCACAACGGCAGACAGCACTACCTTGCCCGTCAGCTGCATGTCCAAATGCCAGCCCTGGGCCTCTGCTCCTCTAGGGAACATGCTTCTCAGGCTGACCCGGGCCCAGGAATGTCAAAAATCCGATTAATGATTGCCCAATGGGGACCAGTTCCTGGATCCTGCTGGGCCACGTGGGAGGGTGTCCTGGGCAGGCTGGGGCCAGCCAGCTGCAGAGTTGGAGCAAAGGTGACTTGGAGTTGGCACAGAGTAGCCACTGTGGCCAGGGATGGCAGACCTCAGTGGCTAGCCTCCGTGGATCCTCCTCTGGGGGTGGGGCGGAGTCTGCCTAGAGACACAGCCCCAGATCAGCCACCTGAGGCCACAACCTGTTCCTGCAGCTGGGGGAGCTTACAAATGTCCAGCCAGTATTCGAAGAAGGAGGAAGCTTTTAACCAGACAGTCACCTTCTGCCAGGAAAGACTTTGGGTTTGGTTAGTCCGAGTGTCTGCTTTGTTTTCTCTTTTGCAAATCCCTGCAATTGCGGCTTGGGTGTGGCTCACCAGGCAGCAGGTGGATCCAGGTTAGGAGTGGTGGGGGATGGGTCCTGTCCTTGTGTTGGGGGGGATCAGCATTTAGCTGGTCAAGCAAGGACGCAGCAGGGAGGCCAGAGCCAGGGCCTACAGCCAAACCACCTGACCTGTTCTTGACCACCTCTGCCCTCTTTCCTGCTTGGCTGGTTTTTGCTGAGATGTGGGTGGAGAAAGGACATCGAGTTAGTTCCCTTAGGAACAGGACACAACCTCTTCCCTTCCATGGTGACTGGCTGGGGGAGGGCCTGTACCCCATGACTGCACCCAGCCTCCATACCACAGTGCTGTGGACCCTGGATCCAGAGTACAGGGCTCTGCCACTTACCAGCTGTGCCTGTTGGCAGTGTCACAAAGCCTCAGTAAATATTAGTGTCTCGACTCCCTCTTCCTCCTCTTCCTCCTCCTCCTCCTCCTCACACACCCACTGCTATTCATACTTCACTGGTATGACTCATTATCATCTGGGCCATCTGAAGTCCAGATCTTATTCTGCCCCTTCCCAGCCCAAGTCCTCACCAAGGTCCTCTAAGGGTGCCCAGCGGCCAGGGAAGGGGTCTCAAGCTCTCATTGCTTACTAAGGCTAGGAGGGAAAGTCAAGGGAGGAACCCCACCAAGCGAGGGTCCCAGGCCCACCCTGCCCGATCCACCCATGGTCTAGAGCAGCTGAGTGTTCAGGCTCAGCTGAACCTGCTCGATATCCATCTTTAATACTGTCTCCTAGTTAAAAAGACAAAGTAAACACTGCGCTGGGGATCTAGGAGGAATTTGGTGCTGAAGTTTTCAACTTTGGAAGAAAATCCTGATTCCTGTTGCAAGTGCTTACCGCCTTCTATGCACCAGCCTCAGTTTACCCCATTGAATTTGTCTCTAGATCATGCAGCATGCCCGGTTTTGCCACCTTTGGGCCAAGGCCAAGGCTCCCTCTCAGCAGGCCAGGTCTCCTTCGGTTTGCTGGTGGATGTCCTTCCAGCCCATCAGAGTCAGATCAAAAGCCATGCTGTCCCTGTCCCCTATCCTCCCAAATCAGCGTTTTCTTCAACGGACCTCTTTCCCTCCCTGCACCTCTCCCAACTTTCAGCTCATCTGCTGTCACCAAGTGCCCCAGGCATAGCATGTCTTCTCCTGGAGCCTGGCCTGGGTTTACCTGTGAACTCCCAAACATAGAGGGGGCTGTGTAGCAGAACAACAGCCAATGTAGCCTGGGTCTTCATTTGGGGGGACCTGGAAGAATGGCACTTGAGGCCTCAGCTCCTTTAGGGAGGGATAGATGGTCACCCGCACTTTTTGGCAGTGGCAATGGGATCTCTGATGTCCTCTCAGGTTGCTGGTAAATGGGGACTCAGTCCTCCTTTGCAGACCTATGTTTATCTGACATTATGACTTGGCCTTTTGGTCGGTGATGGAAAAGCGGGGCCCCCAAAATTTGGGGCCTCTTTCTAACAGTGGATCAAGTCATGATGTCTCATGATTAATCGGAGAGATTAATGAGGTGATTTATCAAATTCTGAGCATAAAAATTCCAGGAAGCATTTAGAATGGGATAAGGGAGGGCGAGGCATAGACTGAGGAAGTGTCCCCCATAACCAGGCCGCATGTTAGGGTGTAGTCACTGGGTTGAAGGGACAGTTGTGGCTGCTACCCATGGAGACTGTGGCTTAGCTGGGGTAGGAGCTGAGCAAGGAGAAGGTGGAGGGGCAGAAAGAGAGCCCATGAACCATGCTTGCACGGGCCAGTGAGGGAGGCATTTGACATGGAAGGGACAGAGGAATCGAGAAGGAGAAATATCCAAGAAGAGGAGCCCAGGAGACTCTCAGAGCCGTGACAAAGCGCAGAGATTTCCAGACTGGGGCTTGAAGGTTGAGTGCAGGGCAGGTGTGCAGGAGGCCCTGGTGTGGCACCTCCTGTGACCATCCTTTGTTTTAGGACAGAAGTGATACCTATGAAATGAGTGTAGGGCAAGCCCTTCTTAGCAAGCCCACCTTCCTTTCTAGTTCTCTGCCGCCCACGGAGGGCATTGCTTACAGATGTGGATTTATTGTAATTCAGATATGCAGAGACAGACAGATGCTGAGGTGACTGCAACTCAGAAGCTGGTTACAGCTCCCGAAAGGAGAGGGCATCGGGTGCCATGTGGGACCCCTGGGGAGGCAGAGGCAGTGAGGGGGAAGCAAGGGTGAGGGTCTTTATTGCCATCTGTGGGGAGGACTGGGAGAGGCAGGAGGAATGGGAGATGCAGGGCTAGAAGATGTAGGCTTAGGGAGTGTGAATAATTTTAGCAACCTGGCCTATCTTTACTTGCCTGGTACCTGGGCCTGGTGGGCCCACACTTGCCCAGAGGGTTAGAGAAGGAGGTGGTTGGCGCGTGCATTCTGGATTGCTTGGTTTGCATATGGAAAATCTAACCCTGGGTGAGTCAGAAACTAGCTAACCTCGGGACTGGGTTGTCTTTCCCAAATCAGAGTGGCCTCTAGTGCTGGATCTAGGGAAAAAAAGAAATGACAGTGGGTGAGAAGAACAGGGGCCTTGGTGTCTGGAAAGGCAGCATCTTCCTTGTGAGATGCCCTGGGTCTTATTCCACCTGCAGGTGGAGACGACAGGGCCCTCGGCTGACTTCAGACTCCACAAATCACAGCTTTCCCCCCCCCCCCAGTCTCTGTTTGGAAAAACTGAAATGAACAAATGAAGACAGGAGTGAAATTAAAAGATAATTGCAAGTCTATATTGGGCTGCTGTGACTGCGCCGGCCCGCTGCCAATCTGGGCCCTCCGATAAATTGAGAGTCTTCCGCAGGCTCAGGGGTGGGTGGGGGACACGGCAGAGACAAGTATGTGCTGTGCAAATCAACACGCCCATCCTCCTGTGAGCGGCTTTGCACTCCGCCATGCCAGGGGCTCATGCTGGTCAAGCCCGGTCTGAGTTCTTCCCGGTGGAAGCCGAGTCCCAGTACCTGCGGCAGGTGAGGCCCTGTTCATTGGGCTGAGGCTCGGAGGAAGTGAACACCAGCCTCTTGGGAGGGGAGGTATGTGCAGAGAAAGGCCCAGGCCTCAAGGGGAAGCTTTGGAGGTGTGTGGTCTTCGACACCCCCCCCCACACACACACATGTGAGTGCCCAATTCATGCACGTGTGCCCAGGTGCAGACCCATGTGCATGTGAAAAAATATACTTACACCCTCCCTGCAGGTGAGGGAAGGCATCTTCTCTTTCGAGTCTACAAGGGTCAGAGATGAGAGGATCCTGTGTGGACCCGGCCAGATGTCCTGTGGTCTAGTTCCAGCTATACTGCACCAGAGGGAGAGCAAATCCAGTCCAGCGGGGGCCAGAACAGCCACTTCTGCTCATCTCCGCGGTGCCCGGTGTGTGGCTGGCTGCGGCTTTCACCCTCGCTCTTGGCCCTTCTTGGATAAATGCTGCTTGCAAGTGTTGGGGCGCCCTGCACTCGGTGCCCTGCCCTTCATCTCTGGCTAGATGACGCTCTCCTCTCAGCCCTGCAGTGCCCAGCTGTTCTCCTCCTGGTTGCTAAATCACCTCAGCTGGGCTCCACCGGCCCGGCTGCTCTTTCTCCGGTACCTCCACAGTCCTCCCCCACCATTCTTGATCTTGAAGTCGGCGCTTGGCCTGGCAAGGTGTGAGCCTGTGTTACCATCCCGTTTTATAGATGAGGAGATTGAGTCTCCTTAGAAGCACAGTGACCTCCTTTTCCAAAGTCCTGCCGCTTGGAGTGGCACCCAGGGGGAGCTCAAGACAGTGTCCTCTTTGACCTTGAACCCGGCACCCGGCCCCTTCATGGGAGGGGGGGCAGAGACTGTTCTCCGAAGAGATGAGTTACCGGCTTTAGGTATATTCCAGATGAGCAGATACCTGGTGCAGACGGTAGCAGGCCTTGGGGGCAGGCAAGGCAGGCTGAAGCTGCTGGAAAGGCTCTCTGAGAGTCCAGAAAGACAGTTTTGAAGGCTCAGGACTGCCAAGGGCACGGAGACACGTCCTACATATGCTTGCCACCACACAGACCATTAGGAAGTGGAATAATGACATGCCGTACGTGCCTGTGAATTTGATGGGAAAATCGAACGTGAAGCGATTTGTGGGTGCTGTCTGACACCGCCGTACGCATCCTGATTTTTTTCCCTTTGGGAAAGGAAGGAGCTGGAGACAAGGAAGAGTCTCCAGCTGTGGCCTGTGGCAAGGAGGTCCTGCCTACCTGCAGAGATCGGCTGTCACAGAGGGTTCGGGCCCAAGCCAGAACAACAGTAATAACAGCAAGACCTAGTGTTCACTGAGTGATTCTCTGAGGCGGCCTGCTCCAGCTTGGCACGACTGTAGGTTTTATCTCTAATCTCCTTAGCTACCTTGTAAAGTTGGTAAGCCTTACCCATTCTAGAGATAAACAAACTGAAACTAGAGTCTTGTCCAAACCAGGTCTGTTTTACCTGAAAGGCATATTTTTTTCTAGTACTGAGGAGGGTGAACCTGGGGACTTTGTACTGAGCTACTTTTTTTTTTTTTTTTTCTATTTTCTGTTGTGAGACAGGCACTCACGAAGTCTCTAAATTTACAGGGTGGAGTCAAATTTGGATGCTCTTCCTCAACCTCACAAAGTGCTGGGGTTCCAGGTATGTGCCACCATGCACCAGGCCTTCTCAGTAACCCTTGCCATTCAATAAAGCTCCACCCAGGAGCTGGTCAGCGAGGTCCTACATCCACACCAGCTGAAACACCAGTGTCACCATGGTAGCTGGACCCCAGGTGATTCATGGGATGCACCATGAACCCCAGCATTGGCCGTGTTGCACCCCCCCCCGCAAAGATCCCATCTCCACCACCTCCACGAGCGTGAACGTCACCCAGAGGTCAGTGGCCCTGTCTCAGTTACTTCTCTCTCATTTCTGGGACAAAATACCCAGCACCCCAAATTAAGGAAGGAAAGATTTTTTTTGAACTCACAGTTTGTGGAGGTTTCAATCCATAATCAGCTGGCTCCAAGGCAGAGTGTCACATGGAAAAGGACAGCCATTCATGGTGGCAGAAAGCAGGAAAGAGCAAAGGGAGGAGTAGCAGCTGCGGCAACAAGCAAGCCTCTCTTCCCTCCTTATATTGCGTTCAGGCTGTCCATCCAGTGAGGATAGCACTAATACCCATAATCCCAGCAGCACTCATACCTATAATCCCAGCAGTACTCACACCCGTAATCCCAGCACTGGATCATGAATTAATCATAAACTCTAGAAGCTGCTCCAATGACTGCATGAAGCTTTCAGGGGACAACTAGATGCAAACCATAACAGGCCCCTTGACATTTGACCTCCTGTATGAATCCTGATTGATGTCGCTATGAGGATGCAAACCTTCCCTGTGCCTCCATTTTTTTTTTTTTTTTTTTTGTCAAATGGGTATGATCTGTTTTCTGGGGCCCTTGTCACAAAGCACATTTGGATATCTTGGAAATACTCTTATACAGAACAGGGATTTGATAAGTTGTTGTTTTTTGCAGTGGTTCTGGGGATTAAATCCAGGGTCTTCACAATGAAGTATATTTTCAGCTTTTTATATTTTATATTTTGATACACCGTCTTACTGAGTTGTCCAGGTTGGGCTTAACGTTTTGATCCTCCTGCCTCAGCCTCACAGAGTGCTGGTATTACAGGCATGCATGACTGCCCTTTGACCATAGTGTGTTTTTGTTTGTTCTGCGGTGCTAGGGGTCCAAGGCAGGGCTTCCTGCAAGTTAGGCAAGCTCTCTACCACTGAGCCTCATCCAGCCCTCTGTAGGTGTTTTAGGCTGGATGCCCAGGTCCTAACAGAAGTGACATTGTTGTGCGTGCAGACAGTGTGCCGAGTCTTCAGGTGACTTCTCTTACTTACGTGACTTTGCACAGCCCGTGTCCTTGGGAAGAAACCCAGCCAGCTTAGACAAAGGAACCAATCACCTGCCCAAAATCGCACAGAGGGGAACGCTCAGGCTTGCATTCCAACCCGGAGCCAGCAGAGCTCAGGACCTGCCCCAGCTGAGCCGCCTGCTCTTGGTTTCCTGGTCTCTGCTTCCTGATAATATTCCCGAAGGCGGCCAGTTGTGTGGCCACCTGGTGTCTCCAGTTCCCCTGGCCTGGCTGTCTGAGAAGCCCCATCCTGGGAGCTTATCTCTCCGCTCTGTTCTTCCTGCCTTTTTGCCAGTATCTTTCCCAAGTTGCTGCTAGCCAGCTCCAGAACATCCCGCAGCTCCCAGAGTCTTTCCAATCCAATCCAGATGCCTCTGCCTGTTCTCCAAGGGCCCCTCATGCCCCCGCCTCATTTGTCACTGTTCCCAAACACCCGTTCTGCTCCAGCCAAGCTCATCCATTTACTGTCCCCCTGTCCCTGCTGTCACACGGGCCATTTCTCCCCCTTGTGGAGCTCTCTCCCGAATCTCTGTTGCACTGTTCACATCTACAGAACCCGCCATTGAGACGGGCCTGTCCTCAGGGACAGGCCTGGCCAAGAGTTCCTTGCTCATGCTGGGCCCACGAACATTATCTGGAAATCTGGAAGCTATAGACCCTTGTGAAAAATAAGCTGCTTGCAATGTAGATAGTTTAGTTAGTTAGTTTAAAGGCAGCCAGCGATGGGAGAGCCTGGCACTGCGGGCAGTCGCCATATTAACAGGGACTAAAATAAGAACAGATATAGAGTAGGACTTGGACCAGGAAAGGAAGGGGCCGCCTCCTACCAAATGCCTGAGATGGGGCTGGTGAGATGGCTCAGTGGTCTAAAACACCTACTTAGAACAAGCTAAGCTAAACAAAG
>NDGM011218600.1:275-11264 GCA_002564305.1 Octomys mimax
ACATGCCAGCCAGCCCTGCCCCCTGGTGGGCTGAGCTGGCCACACACACACACATAAATAAAAGAAAGAAAAAAATAATATGTATTAATCAAATCCTTTCTATGCTATGTATTCAAAGGTCTCTTTCCTGAGGATATTGTGTTCCAGATTCTGTAGCTCATTCACTGTTTCATGACTTCCTTCCTGAGCACCTTACTGGATCATCATAAGCTTCTCTTTTATTTAGCTCAAGTTCCCATGCAAAGACACCATAGCATGGGTAGGTGCCTTAACTAAAATTTGTTTCTCATAATTTTAGATGTTAGTTGTCTATGTTCAGGGTGTCAGCAGTGTTAGGTTCATGAAGGTCCTTTGCCTTCTTTATATAAGGGTTACTTCCAGTTGGATCTTCCATGGGGCAGGATGGGAGGTCATTTCTTTGTGTTTATCTGTGTGGGCATTATTTCCTTTCATGAGAAACCCATGATCATGACTCTGCCTCCTAATTTCCTCACACTAGGAATTAGGGCTTCCACATACTAATTTGTGTGGACACAACTGTTCAATTCACAGTACCTATTTGGTACTAAGGTTTATTTCATCATTGTTTCCACAATTACAGCATAACAGTAATAACAGTGAAAACACAGGGTTCACTGGTGTTGCACATGCATAAATCTTGACCCACTAAAAAAAACCCAAAACTCTCTGGGATTTCACTTCTCAGTGTTGCTAATTACAACTAACCACATGACAACTCTGTTTTTCATCTAATATTCCTTCACCACAGAAATAATGAAAGCTTCTACATAAATGTATGTTCTGAAGAAACAGAACCTTTGGAATCCAGGGAATGAAAGTTGTGATTGCTTTGACCATTATACTCAAGAAACTGCAAAGACACTGGCGATTTCTATCTCCTGAACTCTGGGATCTGCATGCTGGAAGGTCTTGCTGCCAAGTGTAGCACAGTTGTCCGGAGACAAGATAAAACCTTCTAAAATGTGGAAGCCTACATTTTAGTGTATATATTAAATTCTGAGAATAGATGCCTTTCTTTCTCAAAGTTTCTCAAAGTTATCAGAGGACATTTTAGGTATTACCAATAAATCTACTATTATTATTTTCCACTTGGACCTGTCGTACATCTGAGGTAGCACCTATTCTCATCTTAGATACCCATGAATCCAAAATACTTGTAAGATACTTTGGTCTTAATGTCAGTTAGGGAAAGGGTACAGAGAGCTTCCTTTTCTAGATTCGCTCAAAGCTGGCATTTCCATGCTAACTGGGATATGCATTAAGGTAGTTAACTGCTTCCCAGAGGAAGAATGTGATGCTCAGAAGCTCAATGTGATTCCTTCATAAGGGCCAACATGCACTATATTTATATCTCTGTCTTGGGTATTCATTGTACAATCCTTCATTTTTTTGCTTTGGAAGAAATATTCCTCACCACAGGAGGCTTCTTGGCTTTCTTATCTGGTGTGTATTTATGTCTTATATCATGAGAAAATGTCCCCAGGTTAATGAATTCCTCCCTAGCTATTATATTTCAGCTGTTCCTTGATCAAGCACTCCCCAAATTCAATCCCTTGGGCATTTCTATAGCTCCAGCAGAGCTTTTCTAATTAATTATTGCAGCCAATTTAGTTCCTTTTTCTTTATCAATCCTAGCACATCCTCATCAAGGTTTTGGTGTGACTTGAATCTCCTATTGCCCAGGCACTAGGGCAAGAGATGTGCTTAACTTCATATAGGGTCCCTGTTGCCTCCCGAGGGGGGCATCTACATCTTTTTTGACACCCAGGTAGTGGTTCATCTGGGTCTGCTTTTCACTCAGTCAAATCTTCATTGTAAACCAAATGTATTATATGTAAATCTGATTATAATTTTATTATGTTTGTGTGAAAAACACATGCCATGATTTGTAGTTATTATTGTCATCACAGAAATTTAGTAAACAAACCAAGTACAGCCATGTAACTGTTACTGCACATTATTTAATTTGGAGGCCAAATATATAAAGAGATCTCAAACCATAGAATCTTCTATTTTCATTAAAATGTTTCATATCCTCAATAGTACCCTGTGTACTACTATTGAACAAACGCTTATTAAAAAAAAGATAGAAGTTAGAAATGGGTATAATCCTTGTAAAAAATATGCTGTCCTTCAAGTAGTATTTATTTATTTAAATGTATTTGGCATAGGGTCTCACTGTGTACCTTGTTCTCATAGTGATCCTCCTGTTTTAAGCATCCCCAGCACTGTGATTACAGGCATGCACCACTGCACCTGATTGCAGGGACTGGCTCAGGGCAACCCAAGGGTGGGACCAGTGCGGCATGTGGTACCAAGGATGGAGCCCCACGGCCTGAGCTTTCCTAAGCAGGTAATTATTCTGCTGAGCCATCTCGATGGCCCTAGTTTTGCCTTTTTGAGAGAGGATTTCAATATGCAGTTCAGACTGGTATTTAACTCACGTTATAGCCAAGGATGGCCTCAAACTCACAGCGACCTGGGTGCTGAAATTATAGGTGAGAGCCACCATTTCTGCCTGGATCAAATGTAAATTTTTTAGTAATATATAAATTGTTTCATGAAATCATTAAAAAAAAAAACTTCTGAAAGTCTTTAGAGAGAGAATGAGTAACAATATGTTCCAGAATAGTGAAAATTATTACAGTTTTTATATTATGGACAGATTCTTTGCCTCATGTTAGGCCAAAAGTGAGTTTTAAACTTCCTGTTATAAAATTGACCACCAAAGTCTTAGGTTTCTCGTAACTAATGATAGAGTTCGGTACATGCATTTTTAGATTTTTTTAAAAAAATTTTTAAAGTGTATAACATTTTCTACTGTTCTTGATATTTTGAGAAGAAAATAAATCACATAGTATAGCTATTCTGGCTATTCTGATTATTTCTTAGAATTGAAAATTCTCAGAAAAGTGGTCAGGGGACAGACGATTTAGAACAAGTATAACTATAATGAACTCATTTAAAATTCCTTATGGATGAGCATTGCTATTGCTAATGCTTTATGTGTGGCCGGCCAGATAGCTCAGCAGACTAAAGTTCCTGCTTAGCCGGAGCACAGCGGTCAGGGTTAGAACACCAGTGTGCTGTGATGGCCCCGCCCACGGGGTGCTCTGAGACACCGATTGAAATTGCGAGTGATGGTGTATGCCTGTAATCCCAGTGCTTGGGAGGCTGAAAACAGGAGAATCACTATGAGTCTGATCTAAGCTGTGAGATTCTGTAATCCCTGTCCTAAACACACACACACACACACACACACACGCACACGCACGCACCCTTCTGAAACATTGTTGAGTTGCTTACACAAAATGGGACGTAAAACAACAGAAAAGAATAAAATAATGCAATTCATGACTTATGGGTAACTTTTGCAGATGTACTGCTGAACGGAAGAAAACCTATAGAAAAAATTATATACTAATAATTTCATTTGCATAAAGTTCAAAAGCAAAAGTCCAGAGAGCAGTGAGGAACATGGACTCAGTGGGAAAACGCCAGCCTGCTGGGGGCTGGAAACCTTTCCTTTGATGTGGTATTCACTCAAGTCCATACAAATTGAAACACTCATTGATCTATGCATTTAAGACTTGAGCGTTCCTACTGCATGAACTTATACTTCAATAAAAAATTAACAGAAATTAATAATAATAGAACAGGTGCTTCATTTTCTAGAAATTGCTAAATTATTTAAATTCTCATCTTATGAATCATAAAAATACAGCTTAAGCAAAATTTAGCTGACCCCCCTAAATGGACACAGAAACTAGAAAACAATTCATTGAAGTCCATATCCTTTGACTTTCTCTCACTCTCTTCTCTCTTGCTCTCACTCTCGTTCTCTCTTGCTCTCTCTCTCTCTCACCTTCTCATATAGTTTCCACAACAGGAGTTTTTCCTGTCATTGGGCCATAAATTTAGATTCAAGGAAAACAATGGAATAAAGTGACAGACAAGCCAGGTTCTGAGTATTGCTGCAGAGAGAAGGATGGAAAATGTAAATTTTTACTTTTCACATCACTGAACAAGAACAATGCAATTTAACATGTTAGCATTTAAATTGCTGAGGTTATCTATTTGAAAGGGTACTGGCCAGTGATGAACTTGCAACGTGTTACAAGCAGGAAATATATGAAGTAGCTGACAATATGGAAGCCTGAATTATGCCCCCTGGAAAATGTGGAAGAATTAATTGCTTTTCAGTTGGAGTGTTATACTTGGCTGGATGGGCTTTGAGTTTAACTTCATTCCTATTGCATTTACATCAATGTTGTTTCAAGTGTTCTGCTCTAAAAATTCAGACTTGCTATTTTATAGGAGCAGATCCTATTTAAATGTAATTAGTGAGAGTGCTAGAAACAGCCTCGAGCACTAAAAGTCCAGCATGTCATAAGTGTCCAGCATCAAAAAAATATAACAAGGCATATAGTCTGATGTGCTATCTAATAGGAAGGAAACTGGCAGACGGTAATAGATTTGGTGACCTCCAAAGACAAAGGAAGTACATACAAAAAATTAAGCAATATGCATTCAATTTCCTTTTACATCTAACAGAAGGACTCTGGACACTTAAAAGCACTAAGATTACTTTATAGTTAATTTAACACCTTGATAATATACTTCTCGTTTCAACTCATCCTTTGTCACCAGTGTAAAAACTGCTTCCCTCAGATCATTATTTAGGTTGGCAATGGTAACCAATGCTTAAGTTGGAGTTTATTCTAAACTGATTTCTTCTGAGCATATCAGAATGCTTAAGTAATATTTATTTACTCTTAATTTTTTAAAAAAAGTGCACATGGGATTTAGTAACAATAACATGGCTTTTTTTTTTTACTTTTAAAGAATACAAAACAGTAATGGAAATAACAGCATTAGAAATGATAAAAGATTTCACTAAACAAAGTAGTAGGAATTCAACAGTGGTTGTTGTATATACATGATGCTGTCTTCAAATTACTTTTTAGATTACCAGATATAAACATGTAAGTTTCATTTAAAGAGAAAAGCAAAACAAAAACAAAGATGTTATAAGAAATTCAAAAGAGGGGAAAAAATCAGAGTAAAATAAAAAATCATTTTAAGCATTCACTGTTCCTTTCAAAAGACCAGCAGAAATCGACAACGCAATTATCCAAACTACTCTGCGTGCACACCTAAATATTGTTTCTTCATGTTTGAGTGAAGATTTTTCACAATTTGACTTTGAAGGAAAATGGCCACACAGACTTTAAGAACTAGAAGAAAAGATATAAACGTGCAGAAAGTTGCTCTGAGTTCAGGGAAGAGCCACTGTCCACTTCCCTTTTAAAGGCTCAATGTCTCCTCAGAAATAATGTTCTTCCTTGAACTAATTCTTTTCTTGTTGTTGTTCAACTCCATGTAATCTACTTATCACTTTCAAATTGGTATGTATAGGAGAAAGAAACACAGAATTCTGAGTTATGTAGGTCTGTGCTACTGGGATTTTTAAACTTTTTATTCTTCATTATAATATCAAGACAGGCACCTTGTCAAGGTCTGCATCTACTTTCTGTGTCTATATTCATTAAAATTTGATTAAAAGGAATTGAAGGTCTAAAAAGCCTCAATTAACTGATTCTCCCAGTGTTCCATTTAAGAGAGAGGTAATTCATTAAAAGAGAAAGAGACAATTTTCAGCAGCTCACTGTGAAACTTCAGTGCTCACCTTCATTTTGAAGCCACTGAGCTTTCGATTTACTAGGCACCCCACATACCAAATATTGTTTAAAGAGAATTTGGAACCTGTCATGAATGTACTCAAGTCCAATAGCAGGAATATACATGTATCAGTGACAGGACTAAAGGGAAATGTTTGATCAATTCCACCTGGGAAAAAGGAGGTGCCAGGAAAAGACTCATTTTTCTAATAAGTCCTAACTTTCTCTAGTTTAATTATTTTCAGTGATTCTGAGACTTTGCAAAACTAATAAAAATTAAATTGTGTTAATTTTGCACTGGAGAGGAAAGTGTATGCATACATAATTTTTTTACAGTTGGTGATTACTCTAGGCACACAGATCAATACTCAGTATAAAAGTGATAAGTTATAATTTTTCTCTTCATCTATGCACTAAGGATTTTCCCCACGTAGTCAATACATTCTGTTTTGTTTATACCAAGCCTAACTTGAATAAGCACAATGCAAAGTATATAATCATAACTCAAGAATTTTTTTCATTGCTTCTTCAAATGTGCTCTCTGGGGCAGATTTTCCCTATGTTACTGAATAAAATTAGAGGTCAACAGTGAGCATGCATGTTACAATTTATTTTTACTTCTGGAATTCAGAGTTTCTAGATAGTCATGAAGTTCTATCTAACATAATATGTATAGTAAATTAAAATGAATCATAAGATAAAAATAAAATATTGCAAGGCACATTCTTTCTACTGGGAGAAGGCTGTAGGACAACTGTGTCTGGGGATGGGACAGGCTCCTTTTCTCTCCTCACTTTTATTTATTCTATTTATTCTTCTCTATTTTTCAATTAATCACCTTTGCCACCAATGCTGAGGTTGAAAAAGGTAGAAAACAGTTAAAAAATTCAAATACGGATAGCTTGACCATTGTCATTATAGATATTTCCTTTAGCTCTAGAACATTTTTATTCTAACACTTTACATCATGAGCAAAACATTGAATTCCTTGGAAATCTACTTACACGTCTGCTTGCAGAACATTTTCTAGGTTATTTACTCATGAGAAAGAGGGCCTAAATCATATAGATATATGATCCTTTGTATGTTGACCATCTGCCAAGTATCCAGAGACAAACCTCTTACTAATTTACTTTTCATTGAGAAAGATGCAGATAACTAAACCATCCAAAGAGACCAATGCCCCTTTCAAAGGTAGACCTGTAGTTTGAAGCAGGTTTCTTGCATCTATGTTGGGAATGTACACATTATCTATAGCTCAAACTGGAGGAAATGCGCCTTTCCTAGGAGCCAGCTGAAGGAGAGTAAATTCTTCCTTCCTATGGTAGCCATGCATAGGCCCTCAGGCCTCTCAGTGACTAGAGTGTGTGAAAGAAAGTCCCTTCTACCTGCTTGCACTTGATATGAGGAAGAATAAAATTCTACCTTCATCAGTGACTGAAAATGTCAGGCTGATGTCTTTTTTGTAAGAGCCCCACAATGACTATACAAAAATATCTCACTGGGAGGATCTCAGATACAGGATCTAAGAAGCTCCATGGCTTTTTCTCATTGATCATAGCTCAACATGGACAAAGGTAAGCCCTTCACATTCTTCTCTGACAGAGTTCCGGCACACAAGTTGCTCAAGTCAGCTGCTTCTCCTTTGCTCTGCTCTTGAAACAGCTCCTAGCTGTGTTTTGCCTTTGCCTGCTTCCTGTGGGTGACTACGGAATCTTACATACTCTCACCATGATCCAAACATTTGAGGGCATAAATAATGGTTTTCAAAGTAGTCGCTTAACAGCTCTCTTTTCTTAACCCTTAACCCCTGTGAGAGCTTTATGTGAGCCATAAAAGCTTCTTTCTATCTCCTTTTGCAAGTCCACAACAGGAATCTAACGACTTATTTTGAAAGGTATTTATTTCCTATAAGCTTTTTAGCAAAACTGCCATTGCAACTTTCTCTTATATTCATATGGAAGCTTGAAATAATTCAATCATCTCATATTTTCATTTGATCTTATAATAACAATGATATATTGTAGATTACACCAGTAAGCAAGTGGAGAGAGAGAGAAGTTGGAAAAGTGTATTAAGATTGTTTGATCCTTTACCAATTACTCTTTCACACAATACCTAAAATCATTATGGTCAGTTTACATTTGCATTTTGCAAATAAAGTAAAATGAAATCTTTGAAATGATAGGAATACAATTGTTTTCTTCTCAGCAAATGCTCAATGTGCTACAAAGGCAAGAAAAATCAAAAACAGTTTAAATAGCAAAGAGAATGCACGAGAAAACAATCTAATACCACATCATGCAATACTACTTAAAAATCTCTCATTAAATTCCATAATATCTTATACGTTTTATTGTGTTCTTTATTTGGTACATAGCTTCTGTTTACTTGCTTTTTGTGGGTAAAACAAACACTCCTCAATGACTGGTGTGCTGTAATTGATTTTTAAGTAGTGCAGGGTGAAGAGAGGTCAACAATCAAACAAGGGGGAAAATGTCAACACTGAGAATGAGGAATCCTACCAGGAGAAGATACTGGTCTTCTTAATTGTACTGAAGTTTAATCCTGGAGCATCATCAGCTAGCCTGGCAAGGCAAAACCCACAGCACTCAGTTCAAGGGCACACAGCAACGAACAGCGGATGTCAGGCCCGTGGTAACCCAGGCAATGGTCTCTTCTAACCCCTCTGCATCCTCTCATTTAGTTTGGTTTCTAAATGAGGACAAGACACCTGTTCCAGCAGCATGAGGTATTTGTTTATTATAGTTTTACCTGCTGGGTTTTAATCAGTCTGCAGCTGTAGGAACCCGCTTAAGTAACAGTTTATAGTAGCAAATTTTTATAGAGTGGTGTTTTCCATGAAGAAGCAAAGTTTTATATAATACTTTCATCATCCACAAAACATAGAAACAGCCTTTACTCCTCCATTCCTGTCCCCTTAACATTTAGGACTACTAATTAGTGAAGCATTTCATATGCAGAATTGAAAATCTAATCTCTTGTTCTTCTGCCTTGAGGAATCCTCTGCTAAAAGTTCTCACCACAGACCCGCTCCTCCACACACCAGCCTCTCCCTGCCCCTGGTATGTCTCTTGCATACACCTCAGATCAGCTGGGAAGGCAACCTCCATCTTTGAAGGGAAGAACAACAGGAAACAAAAAAGTCAAAAAAGAAAACAGTGTGTGTAGAGGAGAATGCATTTCAGCACCTAAACTTCGTAATTCAATAAACTTACAATGAACATTCGAGAATTACTTAAATACCGTGAACTAAAGAGTTTGTTTTATTTATTTATTTATTTTTATATGTATTTAGTAAAGGATCTACAGGGTCTCACTACACAGAATGGACTCATAGTGAACCTCCTGTTTTCAGCCTTCCAAGTGCTGGGATTACAGGTGTGTGCCACCACACCCAGTTTTAGAGAAGAGTTTTTTTATTGTTTATTTTATTTTAATTTAGTACAGGGTCTACAGGATCTCACTATGTAGATCGGACTTGTGGTGATTCTCTTGTTTGCAGTCTCCCAAGTACTGGGATTACAGGTGTGCCACCACGCCCAGTCTCAATCTCCGTCTCAGCTCTATACTCTATGGGAAGGACAGGCACAATATGCAGGGGGTCAAGTCACGGCTGCTTCACTCTGCCTAAGCAGGTGCTTTAGTCTGCTGAGCTCTCTGGCCAGCACTAGAGAAGAGTTTTAAATAAATTAATTTCCTTCTTGTTGAAAATTCTGTTCTGTAAATTTATTTCCTCTGAGTTTTTAATAAGTAACACATGCTTTTGGCTTTGTTTGACAGATGATAATAATTCAATCAGAGGATGATAATTATTCATTTATATTGGTTTAATATTTAATGAATTGTTGAGTAAAACAATAAAAATATATTAGTTATTCTAAAGTTCAAGACAGTAATTTCTTTTGCTTTTATTTTCATCTCCAGTGTTCAACATGTCAGCGAAAGGAGAGATATGAATGGAAATCTTTACAAAGGCATCAATGAGTGAGGAATGCGCTTCTCATAGATCTACAATTTTCTTTTGCTCCTAACTATGATTTCAGTCTTTGCTCAGCTGTCACCTCTCTTCAGACTCATTCTCAGCTAACCTGATTATTTTCCATAACACTATTTTACTTTATTTTTATCATGCCCCCCCCAAGATATTCTGTGTGTGCATTTGTCAATCTGTGTGTCCATGTTTAGTTTCTTTTTTATGTAATTAATGTTAATGCGTAAGGGATTAAATATTTCATTTATTGTTTCACAATTAGCCACAGAAATTATTGCTTAAGGAAAATTACAGGTAAGTCAATACACATAGGTTGAATGCAGTAGGAGTGATCTCCAAGTGTAATAAGGATCATGTATGTATAATAAAGTACTTTAATTTAAAAAATTAATTTGTTTTATAAGATGACTAAATTTTTTTTTAATATGGTCTGTTTCACAGTAAGTATAAGTACTGTGTATGGCACGGTGTGCTTAGTTCAGAGAGCATACTCAATATGATCTTTTTTTTTTTTTTTTGTGGGACCGGGGATTGAACTCAGACCCTTGCGCTTGCCAGGGAAGTGCTTATTCCACTGAGCCATCTCCCCGGCCCCCTCAATATGATCTTTTAATGATTAATATTTGCTGCTATAAATTTAGTAAAGTGAGTAACACTACACAGTACAAAGAAAGAATCCTCTGGTAAGTAACAAGCTTTAGTTAATAGAAACACATTGATAGTGTTCATCACTAGTGTACTTGTGATAAGTACACTACTCCAATATAAGATATTAACAATAGGGAAAGCAAATGGAGAGGTATAGGTAGACATTATATGTATTATAACTTTGATTTTTCCAAGAACATGAAAGTTATTTAAAATAGATTATATTAAAAATGAAAATTAAGGGCCAGGGATAAAGCTCAGTGGTTATAAATGTGATTGGTACCACAAAAAGAAAAAAAGGAGAAGAAAAATGAAAATTTAATAAATCAGACTTGCATGTGTAAACATCATATTGTCTCCCTCTTGTAAGAACTGAAAGAGTAAATAAAATCTGACATGCACAGTAGACACTGTAAAAGGGAAAGAAACTGTGCACAGGGAAGGAACAAGGGGGATGAAAGAAAGGAGGAAAGAAAGAAGGAAGGAAGGGAAATATGCATTTATACAAGGCTAGCTGAAGTAATTGCACTGCTGAATTCTACTGGTCTATTGAAAGGAACAATTTTTTTTAATTTTTATTTATTTGTGTGTGTGTGTGTGTGTGTGTGTGTGTGGCCAGCTCAG
>NDGM011218605.1:2215-12323 GCA_002564305.1 Octomys mimax
AGAGAGAGAGAGAGAGAGAGAAAGAGAGAGAGAGAGAGAGAGAGAGAGAGAGAGAGAGAGAGCCTCTTTCTGTCCCTTATGTTGTATGCAGGCTGCCCACCCAAAAGTGCATGTAGCACTCATATCCTTAACCCCAGCACGCTGCGCCATGAATGAATCACACACTCTAGACTCAGCTACCTCCAACAAGTTCCATGTAAAGCTGTCTGAGGCTTTGAGAGGACACTGAGACGCAAACCATAACATTCCACTCCTGGTTCATGTGCATTCCTTTACACAAGGAACATTTAGTCCATCTCTCAGAGTTGCCTAAGTCCTGTCACATTAATATTATCCTTTAGTTGTCATGGACTGATCAAGTCTGCAGCCTTCCAAATAAGTGAACAGTGAAGGCTGAATAAAAGAGACAAATGGTGTGGTTTCAGGCTTCAGGAGGATTGAAACCCTCCTGCAGAATTTGAGATTCTCTGGGGGTTAAGACAAAAATCTTTCTGAGAGGCCCATATTTATTTAGCTATCAAAACAAGATGGGGAATACTGAAGAAAGGTGGGACTCTGCCTTGGGTGGCAGGGCTGTTCAAGGACCTTGGAAGCCTGCTCAAGGGCTTCTCTATGTAAGACATTATGTTAATTTAGGAGACCTGTGTTATATCCAGGAAGGCTTTCACCTCAGGAGTGAGATGCCTGCAGCTAAAGTCTATCTAGTTAATTGAGGTTGGAGTCAGGTGTCCTTAGCTGTGGCGCTGTCTTGTCCTTTGAGGCTTCAAGGCTTCCCCAGCCATGACAAGCATCAGTGGGACCAGTGACTCACAGAGGTTCACTTGCTATGAGCCCACTGCCCATCTACAGACAAGGAGCTGAGGCCTTGGGTAGGGTCACAATTAAACATGGAAAGCCAAGTGGTTAATATTAGATCCTGCTCAGAGCCACTTCATAGTGGTCTCTATCGCCTAACAGTCTCACCACTGCTGAAAAATCCAAGTCCCAAGTCTGCCCTGAGACTTGAGGCAAACTCCTAGCTATGAGCCCCTGTGCAAATGCAGAGAAAGCTAAACATTGCCTACATACAGTGGCACAAGACAGGATCTTCCATTACAACAGCTACATATGGGGACACAAAGAAATGGGACCAAAGCAAGTCTAAAATCCAGAAGGAAAAACATGAAGTTCTGCAGTTCCACATCCAGCATCTGAGACAATATGGCAAGATGTGAACTCCAAAGGTTTGGGTGGCTCCATCCCTGTGACATTTCTGCTGGTTGTAGCTCCCATGGCTTCTTTCTTGGGCTGGTTCTTCTCCCTCCTTGCAGCTTTGCTCGGATGATCCACATTCCTGGTTTCTCCAAATGTCTTGGTTCTCCACTGGGCCTTTGGCTTCACACTCACAGCTCCACACACTATCCTCCCAGGCCCACACTGCCTGGCCCCCCAGGCCTCCTTCCGAAATCTGGATGGAAGCCTTCTGATCCCTCAACTCTTGCATTCTGCATGCACTTAAAACCAGCTCTACATAGATGATGCATTGTCTGCTGCCTGCAGGAGCAAGAGCCAGGCTTCCCTCTCCCTTGGTGGTAGGGCCCATGCTTGGATTGTTGAGCACTCTGAATCCAATTCTGAGGAACAGATTCTCTAGGTCACCTGCATTCTGGAACATGGTGCTCTGCGACTGTCTTCTCAGAGCAAAGCCATCTGCTTTTGCAGTTTTGAGGCTGCAAAGGATGGAGTCCTGCTGCTTCCTGTGTGATACCCTCAGGCCATCTTTTCTAGTCTCCTGTTCCTTTCCAGCAATCAAGCTCTCTTCTATCTTTAGTCCACAGCTTTATTGGCTTTCTTTCTGGCCAAACTCACACTATTTTAAATCATTCTGCTGTACTCTTTGCTCTTGATTCTCAATATAGATTTGGCTAAAAGCTCCCAATAGTATCCATTGCCACTGTTTCAAGAGTTAACTGCCTTGAGATTTCTTCTAGAGGATTAATGAGTCCATGGCCATTCACCTCAGACTCAGGCAGTCTCTGGACACCAGCAAAATGTGGACACACTTCCCCAAGTGCTAACACACATCACCTGTAGTCCAACAGTCAATATAGTCCTTCTTCCCAGCAGAACCCTCCAGAGCCTGGTCTTTGCCGACTTTCTGGTCTCCTGAGCTCTGACCAAAATCTCCCATATAGAACAGAGACGCAAGTGCTCCAGCTTTACTTCTATAGCTGGGATCTCTGAATCATTCCAGACTCTTCCCACAAGCCATTCCCAAAGGCTCCTGAACCATATGGTCAGGTAGAGTCACAGCAATGACTCTACTTCTCTGGTACCAAATTTGTTCCAGTCAAAGTTTGCAAGAGACTAGATTTCATACAGAGCACATAATTTATAAAATTAGTTTATAATATTTACCCAGAGAATCAAATACAAAAAAGTGCCAGAGATCTGTCCACACGCTAGAGGCCCAAAGAATCCAGCTGAGAGCCTGGACCCCACAGCAATGTTCTGTATCAGTTCAGCTGAAAACCTAAAGCCCATGGCAGCGTCCTCCATGCATTCAGCTGGAGGCCCAGAGCCCACGAGATGTCTCACACACGTCTGTGCCTAGGATCTGCACTGGGAAGGCCCAAAGGTCAGTGGTAAAAGCTAGAAAGTCTGCGCTAGCGGGATGTAGAATCTGTGCCAGTGGCCTGAGGGATCTGCACTGGAGCCAGGAAGTGACACTCAAGGTAATGACCAGGGATCTTCAGAAAAGAACCACAGCCATCCTCAGGAACAGCAAAGACCCAAGTTCCTGTAATGATGAGGACAGTTGAGTTCATATCAGGAAAACCAGTGCGACAAGCTCCAGGAGAATCAAGAGCAAAGAGCACAGTAGAATGGTTTAAAGCACTGTAAGTTTAGCCAGCAAGGAAGCTCCAGAAAAGCTGTGGCCTGCACAGACAGAGCAGAGGAGACCGTGGTCAGAGTTCTGAAGTGGGCCTCATGAGGTCAAAATCAAGATGCCAGCCAGGCTGTTTTCTTTTGGAGACTATAAGAGACAATCTGGTTCTTTGCTTTTTCCAGTGTCTGGAGGCCACCACATTCCTTGGTGGCCTTGACGTCCACCAAGGTGACATGACATCCCTTTTTTTCTTCAATGCCAGCAATGATAGGCCAAATTCCTCTCATGCTGCCACCTCCGGTGTACCCTGGGCTGACCTTGGCCCCTCAGTACAGAATATTCTGTTCATGTCAAGTTCAGCAACTGGCAGCCATCATTCCGTGTGAAATCTTAGTTCTCCTGTCCTCATAGGAAGCACTTCCTGGATTCTGGGGCTGGAGGTGTTTCTCTCTGGGTGCCATCATTTTGTCTACCACAAATAAGGAGTAAGGACACGGAGGTCTTTCTCTTAAACAGATCTTGTCTAATCTGCAACCAGAGGGCATTTTGATGCTGCTCTTAAGCAAGAGGATGTGCAAGGAAGAAGGAGGAAAATCAAGAAGGAGAAAGACAGAATGGAGCAGGAAAAGGTGGGGGAGGAGTGAGAGGAGAAGATAGGTGCTGGGGATGTGATGAAGCAGGGGAGAGTGGGCAGAAGGAGAAGCAGCAGGAGGGGGAGGAGAGGCTGGAAATCTGAAGTATGCCTCGTCGATGTCTTCTGGCTTTGGCCCTATGCTCCGCACTAGAGAATGGCATGGACCAGCTCCGCAACCAACATCATGTCGGCTCATTCTGGCCTCAGTTTCTCTACCGGTAAAGTCAAGTCTGCTGTCCCTTTGGCCATGCCTCTGCTACTTCTCCATGTATTTCCAGTCTCGGGCAGTAGAACATGTGCTTAGTATGCTTGAGGTCTGGGGTTCTACCCCGACATTAAAAAAAAAAAATTCCAGTAATCAGTCTAGAGTAGGCCCAGCTGAAGGAGGCTGCAGGGGATGCCATTCCAGGGCCACAATAGGATGGTGGGGAAGATCCAGAAGTGTTGCCTGGCAGGAGGGGACAGCACTGTCCCCCAGAGGCCAGCAACCCTAAGGCCAGGACTGTGCCTGCTGAAGCTCCACCTGTCCCCTTGCCTGGTTTCCCTGAATTCTTATGGATGAGCTGACTAGCTCAAATGGTGACAGTACTTGTCCCACAAGGCTGTGACAGGTAGGGTGACACTCTAGCTGTACCTCAGCAGAGCATCCAGCACACAACTGGAAATGCATGGTGGGAAGGACTTCCTGTCACTGCTGTTCCTGGAGGGCCTATCTGTGCACTCCCTCCACCCTCCCCTCCTGGCAGTGGCCAGCAGCCCCAGCCCCAAATAATGGGGGATCTGAGCTGTGGCCTCTCCTCCAGTATGGGGCCTTTGAGGTTGTGGTTACTATCTCCTTGTCTGTCTTGCTGGCCTGGGGGGGTGGTGCTTAGAGGGCACCAAGGCTGTGATGACCCTGAGACGGGTCCTGTGTTTATCAGCCTCTAGGGCTCCGGAAGTCTCCCCAGCTGGCCACCCAGTAGGTGCTGGGTCACAAGCTGGAATGAGTGGGTGTGGGAAGGGGGTACTGAACCAGGAGTTAATTTGTTCATCCGCTGATGTCCTTTAGGGACTTGTGCTGTGACTTCTGTCTGGCATGTATTGCCCTGGCAGTATGAGGACCACTGGCATCAGAGGAGGGCCCAGGGCTGGGACAGAGGTGCCTGTGGCCTTTGGCTTCAGAGTTCAGCCCTGGAATCTGTGGTACCCTGTCTGGCTGGTACTTGCATCTCCTCTTATCTGCAGCCAGACCTGGAAGAGCCAAGGACCAGTCCTATTAATCAATTATCTGCCAGTCTGCAGAGAGCAGGGCTGCCTGGCCAGATAAAGTCTTGGGGGAGGACAGGGAGCTGGAGACAGGGTTCAGGAGAGGAGCCCAGCCCCTCCCTCAGTGGGTGCCTGCACTACGCTCCCGCACCAGTGCACACACCTCTAGGCACACCCATCGCCTCACAGTTTCTACTCTTGGCCACTCATTTCTGGATCTCTGTGGCAACCCAGGCCCCGCACACAGCTCCCCCACACCCACATAGTCATGCGCCTGCCCACTCTCTGCAGACAGCTGGCCCATGCCGTGACAGTCACGCTCCCTCCACGCCCTCTGCACAGCCTCACCAGCTCCTGCTGAGAGCTTTCTTCGTGTCCCCAAGGCAGGAGTGGTACCTGTGCGGATGGCTGGATGAGGTTTCTGAAGACAGATGGGCCATTGTCCGCAGCAGGTTGGTTCGTGCTGGGTTTTTGGCGTGTGATCAGAATGCTTGGGGCGCAGCCAGAGGTCTAAATCTCCTGGCCATATCAGACCCTGGATGAGCCCCTTTCCTGATTGAGGCCTCAGCTTCCTCATCCTCCAGGTGGGAAAAGTGCCAAGCTGGGGGACGTTCCCAGGATTCAGCTCAGTGTTCCCAGGGACACAGAGCAGGTCACTTGTACTATTATTGCCTTGTTCGCTGCTGTCATTGTTGTTGATTGGCCAGCATCCTTTGGAGTGTGGCAAGTTTGTGACCAGGCAGCCCCTGCCAAGTTCTGGCGATCTGGAGGCTCTGATGCCCCCCATTTGTACCCCGTGTCCCTGGTACCAAAGTCACTATGTGACAAGCTGCTGAGGCAGGAAGTACTGTGGAGACCACAGCGGGTCAGCAGGTCCTACCCACTTCCTTCATCCGTACCAGGGCTCTCCTATTCAGGGTTTGGGGACTTAAGGTGCATGCACGGCAGGTCCAGGGCATCTTCTCCCCACAAGAAGATCTGCTGAGTAAAGGGATGGTCAGTATGAGGGTATGACAGCCACACGCAAGGGGCCAGGGGAACTTGGGAGCTGATCGGCAAGTGGCCCGGGGGCCTGGGCTGTGGAACCAAAGTGCAGGTAGAGATGAGAGATTGTGTGTGGCATGTGTGTCAGTGGCTCCATCGGGAGTGTGGCTGTGGGGTGTCCTGGGGGTTATGGCCATGTTAGAAGGGATCAGGGAGTGTGTGTGTGTGGTATGCAGAGGTCTGTGCAAATAGAGGTGCAGCCAGGTGGCTGCGCAAGTGTGGGGTGGGAGCTTTTGTGCCTTGTGGGATTATGAGGAGAGTGTGTGTATGCATCACTGGGTGTCAGAGTTACAGTGTAGTATGCGTGTAGTACGCGTGGGGGGTGAGCGTGCTTGTGAGCGTGGGGGCAGCTGGGGGAGCCTCCTCTGGTGCCTAGGAATGGGAGTGAGCCTGTAGGCCCTTGTGTGTCCAGCTGTGTGTGTGTTTGCACTCTGTGTGTGTATACTGCATGCAGCCGGTTGGCCTGTGTGTGTGTGTGTGTGTGTGTGTGTGTGTAGCATGTCTGTGTGTTTGCATCCATGTGGGGTGTGTATGTGTGTGTGTGTGTGTGTGTTGCTTGCAGCAGGTCTGCTCCTGACAGCTGGGGTGCAGGCAGGCCTCTGTGGGGTGTGAGCGTAAATGCAGCATGGGGTGTGTGCGAGGGGGTGAGCAGCATAGGAGGGTGGCGGGCAGCCTGGTGCTTCGCCCTCTCCCTGTGCACAGTGGCTGAGCTGACAGCCGGGTGGGGAGGAGAACTAGACATCAGGGAGATCAGTCAGAGACAAATCGATTCCCTTTAGAGGTGAGAAAAAGCAGATGCTGCGGCTGCTGGTGGTCTGTTAGGCTCCCAGCCGCATCTCTCTTGTCCTGCCCCTCCTCCGGCTGCCAGCGCCCCGCCTTTGTCAGGGGCCCTGCTGTGGCCTGCTGCCTCCTGGCCTCCCCGCAGCAGCAGGCCCTCCCTACAAGGGTGCCACGCGGGTGTGTGGGCATTTGCACATGGCTGTGTATGACTGGGGAGGCCCAGACCTTGCCCTGGACCTCAGGACATGGCAGGGGCCCCTCAGTGACTTCAGAGGTGGCTGCTCTCAGATTTGCTTGGAGACACTGAGGGAGCTGGACCAGGGATGTGTGCAGGAGCATCTGTCCTGGTCAGTGCTAGCCTTTAGCTTGACCCCTTCCTGAAGCCTACAAAAAGCATCTGTCCCCAAAGCCAGCTCTGCCAATCAAGGCCGGAGGAGCCAGGCTGCAGTGCCAGCCAAGGGTCAGCCTGTAGCCTCACCCTGGAGCATGTCAGGGGCCTTCTTGTCTCAGCTGCTCACAGCGCTACTGCTGTGGTAGGTGACACCTGAGCTAGCGGATCACCCCCGCCCCAGACCCTCCCCATGGTACCGCCTTTTCCGCTGGGGAAGCAGTACCCAATTAGATAAGTAAGGTTGTCAAGATAGCTCAGCGGACTAAGCATCTGCTTAGGCAAGCACAGGGACTGGGGTTCAAACCCGGCACCACATGCAGCAGTGGCCCCGCCCTGGGTGTTCTGAGCTGGTCACCAAGACTGGGCATGGTGGCGCATTCCTGGAATCCTGGTGCTGGAGAGGCTGAAAACAGGAGGATCACTACGAGTCTGAGCTGTGTAGTGAGACCCTGTACTGAATACATAAAAAGCAAAGCAAAACAAAACAAAACCAGGAACCAGGGCTCTGTGTGCAGTGCACAGGCTCCACTCTGTGCATTTCTTCTTAGGCTCCTGTTGGAACCAGCATGTCACCTGCTTAGCAGTCATCGAGGCCTACGTTGGGGCCGGGCCTTCTAGTGGGCTGGGAGCCTCACACCTGGCTGGGGAGCCCCTTGGTGACAGTCAGGATTGGGAGATGCAGGTGGGAAGAGATGTGAGAGACGCCCCTACATCAGACCTGCCTCCCCGCCCCCCCCATCTAGCAGCACCTCCTCCTTCCTGCCTGCTGTGCCCAGGAGCTGTCCCTGAGCTCGGGGTCTTCTACCACCTCTTCTCCACCCTCACTCTGTCTGGGCCCGTGCCCCTACCAGGCCTGGGGCTTCATCTTTCCTCCTCTACATCGTGTTGGGGCTTTGCCTGTCTTAGTTACTTTTCTCTCATTGCGGAGACAAAACACCCAATGCCCCAAATGGAGGAAGCAAAGCTTTACTTAGCTCACAGTTAGTGGAGGCTTCAGTTCATACTCAGCTGGCTGCAAGGCAGTTGGCACAGGGCACGGGGGCAGTGCTTCAAGGCGGCAGGGGACAGCAAAAGCAGTAAGAGCACAAGGGGCTGGGGTGGACAAGCCTCTTTTCCTCCCTTATATTGTAAGCAGCCTACCTGCCCTAGGGCAGAGTAGTAGCACCCACACCATCTCCGTGCCCTTCTCTTGCACAGACTAGTGATGTTTACAAAGGGAGGAGGCTGGTCCCCTGCTGAATTACTTAGTTAAACCTCTGATCATGTCCACACAGAGGACAACCTCCTAGAGGAGCAAGGGCATGGCCACTACACACCGGGATGGATAAGTGCTGAGCTACTTGGTCAAGGTTTTAGACCGCTCAAGTTAATACACGGCCCTTCTCCCCTGGTTTGTGAAATATCAGAGCCTGGAGCTGCTCTGTGGAAATGGCCATTCCAGGGCTGGGTTTCTATGATACCAACAGCAACAGGGACTCTCCTCAACCACCTTCCTTCTGCCCCACAAGACCCTTGACACTCTGCTGTCTAATTGCAGTCTCAGGTGCGTTCTGGCAGGTCTCCACTTGCCTGAGCTGCACACATTATAAATCTAGACCTTGCTCTGAGAGACCTGTGTGCCCGCCCTGGTTGTGGGTCCTGAGACAGGCACTAAGGCTCTCTGGTCCTTGGTTCCACTCCTGCCCAGGGCCTTAGGACCAGGCCTTGCTGGGCCTGGATGCTGTGCAGCACAGCAGCTGTATTTGGGCTCCTGGTAGTCAGGGCTGGCTCACAGAGCTCTCTCCAACCCCCACCCCAGCCTGATTTCCCAGGGTCCGGCCAGATGGGAGAGGCCAAGAATCAATCTATAAACATCGATTGAACCAGTTTTGAGCCAAGCCCTGTTGTGGGCAGACAGCCCTTGGCCTTGTGCCTGGCCTGCGGGATTTGTCCACAGCAATGACTGCTGGGAGAAGGAAGGGATGGATGGCTCTGTGTGTGTGTGTGTGTGTGTGTGTGTGTGTGTGTGTGTGTGTACACTGCTGCACACACATACTTCCAGGAGCTGCCAGTCTCCCCAGGACCCCACAGGGTAGGACAGAAGGGCAGGCTCAGACTCCAGCTCTGCCTCTGACCTCCTCCCGGCCTTCCTGTTTACCTCTCAATAAAATAGAGCACTGGAGCTCTGTGACCTTGAAGGCCATTTCCTGCTGGGATATTAATACCCCCACTAAGAATAACAGTAGCGGTCGCGGCAGGACCAGGCACCCGAATATTAGCTGCACCTGTCCAGGGCTGGAAGGCCAGTCCCTGCCCCGTGTGATGACGTCAGGCCTCTGGGCACCTCCCTGGTCCGAGCTGTATGATTTCAAGAGAACCAATGCTCAGTCGCTTGTCCCGGGCCCCACTGCCCTGGCTGTCTTGGCTGGGCTCTGATGATAACAAGGAGCAGAGGTGGCTGGTGAGCTCAGGGCTGGAGGGCAGAGGAAGCGTCCACTGCGGGGCCCTGGGTCAGCCACATCAGGGGGTCGCAGGCAAAGTAGGATGTGGCATGGGACTTCCGGGACTCAAGAGCACCAGAACATCAACATGAAGTCCCCGGAGTTGCAGGTCAGCATCATACGGGCCTTGGCTTCCCCTGCCCCGACTCCATATCAACTCCAGCATTCCTGCCTTCTGGGGTCTCTGGCAGGAACCCTGCTCCTCATAGATGCACCCATTCTGCACCACTGGGCAGCGGTTTCCCTCGAGGTCTCTTGGCTCCACCCTGTCCTATCGGCTGTGGAGGGTTGGGCACTTCTCCCAATCAGCGGTTCCTAAACCTGGCCATTGGGTATTATTTCCCTCTTAAAATCCTACTGAGCTATTGAGGATGCTGTTGTTATACAGGCTGAGGCAGAAATTCCCAAGCTCAAGGCCAGCCCAGGTAACTTAGCAAGAACCCACGTCAAAAAAAACTTACACAGGGCTGGGGAGGTAGTCAACGGTCTAAGTGGTAGCCTGGCAAGTGTAAGGACATGAGCTTGATCCCCAGTACCACGTGCTAGCGTGGTGATGTGCACCTGTAATCCCAGCACTGGGGAGGCTGAGACAGGAGGATCACCACGAGTCTGAACAATGGTAGGGAGGCTTGCCTTGTATCAAATATGTGAATATATATATATAT
>NDGM011218608.1:2878-13653 GCA_002564305.1 Octomys mimax
GGAGGAGGAGGAGGAGGAGGAGGAGGAGGAGGAGGAGGAGGAGAAGGAGAAGAAGGAGAAGAAAGAGAAAAGAGTCAGAGAAAAAAAGTAAGGAAGTTAAAGAAAAATATTAATTAAATAAAGTAGAGACTGTAGAAGAGTTAATGCCCAAAATGATCTTTATATGCATTAGCAAAAAATTACTTACCATAACAGAAGCAGATATTGGTTTAAGTATTTACCTTCTAGTTCATGGGAAGATCATATCTGCCCAGCAGGAATATTTTGCACTTCCTTCTTTCCTTCTGTATTTAACACAGCTTAGTTAGGGGAATGATGCATCACAGGGACTTGGGGCTTAGGTGGCTAGGACTTTGCCCTCTGGAGGCCAGTGGAGAAGTACATTTGAGGTTCACTCTTCTTAACTGAGCATGGCTCAACCATATCCACCTTAGACAGAGATAGTGAGGTTAAACAACCTTTGAGCTTCTGTGATTTCTCCACAGCTGATCATCACTATGATGGTTATTTTTGCACGACTATCATCATTAATAGTCAATGTAGAGAGCAACACAATGGCTGTATTATGGAAAGAAGGCCAGAGAGAAAGCATTAAATCTTCAAAGCAGAGTAAGACATTATTGCCTTGATGAAAAGGGTGGACCTTAGAGAAGTACAAGGAGAATCGGAGTGAAAAGCCAGAAGGAACCCATGAGAGAACTAGATGCTCTTCCAGCTTTGCACCTCACCTGGTGCGGGTGTGCCCAAACTGAGTGCCCTGTGTGCCCTGTCAGAAGACCAGAGCCGAGAAGGTGCTGGTAGAGCCTGTGCCCTCCTCCTCCCACCCAGCAGGGCGAGTAGGAGAGCTGAGCTCCAAGTCACTCACCAAGGCCATACCCAGCAGAGGGAGAGGAACATTTAAGCTCACAGAGACACTGATGGAAGGGTGACACTGCTGCTGCCTCAGACTCAAAGGTGGGCAAAATGGTTTCACACTGACACCATCACCATCTAAGGAATTTGTGGAAACATGAGGGTCTTCTTTCCCCTTCAGCATAGATCATTAAAACAAAGAGAGATTAAAGCTAATTTAGTAATTTTAATACATTAGAAAGTTCAACTGTAAAGGCAAAATAATAATAAAATATTTCAATATGTAAAAGAAGATACAGAAGAGAGCTCTAATTTTGGAGTAAAAGAAAGAAATGAAAGACAATGCAAAAACATGAGAAAATTAAGACGCTAGTGATAAATAATACCCTTCTATATTTAATTTTTGAATAGGCTCACTTATTTTCATTGCTCAATCTGTAATCTTTTTAAGTGAGACGTTTTGTTTATTTATTTATTTTTTAGGGGATTTTTTTTTTTTTTTTTGTGCCGAGGACCAAACCCAGAGCTTCCAGCTTGCTAAGCAAACATTCTACCACTAAGCCAAATCCCCAGCCCCTGAAATGAACTGTTTTGGATATAACTTCATTATACTTTCTTATTTTTCCTACTTGCCTTACAAGTTTTACTCACAAGTGAACTGATTAATGACACTTTAAATCAAGTTAGAGAAAACTAAATTTTTATTCTGCTGCTATAAAACTTAAGGTACATTTCATTATCTGTTCTTTTTACTGTCATGAAAGAAATTATTTTAAAACACAAATTATTTTTGTTGTTGTTGAGTGTTAGGCCAATCTGTCTTCACACTGTCTTCTGCCAAGACATTCTGACGTAAACAACAGGCATAGGCATGTTCACTGACTTTGGCTACATTCAAGTGCTATTACATATTCAAGGACATCATGTTCCCTAAGGAGAAGGCTGTGCTGGACCCCGCGCCCAGGCACCTGTGCTCCAGCTACTATTTTTCACGCATTTCCATCAAGTTACTACTGTGGTTGGGCAGTAAAAGAACATTTTTTTTCATAGTACAGAGTTTATAAGCAGCATAAGACTTTCTAATAAGTGTACATGTCTTCATAGAAAGAACCGTCTTTGAATAGGCAAGTATCCCTAAGCAACAAATGAGTATTGATGAAGTCTCAAATTCTAACCCCACTAAGAGAGTAGACTCATGCTGAAGCCAAGAATCTGGGACAAGCAAGGCCAAAGACAATTTTTTTTTGTTTTTTTGTTTTTGTTTTTTGCTGTAGGTTATTCTTACTATAGACGCACTCATGCCAAGAGGGCTCAAATCTGGAAACTTCTTAGGTATATTTGGGAAAAGTCATGTGTACGAAGCATCTTCCTGTTTATTGATACTTTGTTAACATCCTCTGTGAAGACACCAAGGAAAGAAAATATAAAAGAATAGTTTTATCTGTGACTCAGACTTCCAGACACAAATAAACCCCTTGCACTCTCCAGGCAGTATCCTCCCCTGCTCCACATGCTATGCTCACTGTGTAGCCAGGATAATGACAGAAGGAAGTACCCAGCATTGTTGAACAGATACCAGTGCAAATGCTGGACAGCACAAGACCTGGGAGCTGATGATTTCTAATGTGAAAAACCAAATAACAAATATTTAGGCTTTTCAATCTGTGTGGATTCTACAATTATTACACTCTGCCCTTACAATGTTAAAACAACTTTAGACAATATGCAAAAAAAAATAGGTAACCACCTTCTTTAAAAAAAAAAAAAAAACTTTATTTACATAAGCAGGACAAAGGCCAGATTTAGCACATGGGGTTTGGGTTGTTTACCTGTGGTTTAACGTATGCAGTGGCAGTTAGTTACACACAGAGAGATTTACAGAGTCCATAGGTGGTTTCTGGTTGGGTTTAGAGTGTTGTGAGGTCACTGTAGGGCTGAAATACCAGGGCCAGTGCAATTGATCTCCCTGGAACCTGAAGGATTTACCCTGCCGGAGTCTTCTCACATTTCACCTAATAACTCCTGGTTCATGACGGCTGGGGTCTCCTGCCAGGGGTTGATGGAACTGATCAGTAGAATTCCCCAGGCAGTGAGTCTTTCTTAAAACAGTAGTGACCTGGGTCTCCAACTTTTTGGTAGAATCAGTCAATTTTTGAATTATAAGAAATTGGAGAGAGGGACAGATCCAAGAAGTCAGTTATGATCTCTGTGGTATGCAAAGTATTATATCCTCAAAAGTTCTCAAAAATATATAAATATATATGTATGACAGTGATGGAAAAAGCCTGAAATTTTATAGCCAATCATTTCATTAGGCTTTAAGACAGAGTAGATACTTTCACTTCACTCTCACTGCAGCTGTGAGATGACCATTTCCCTGTTGGAGGTGAGAAGTTAGAAAGGGTGGGTAGAGAGCCACGTGAGGGAGGGAGACTTAGAGCTCAGCTGTGCCATGCATCCGTGCTCCCCATCCACTTCTTCCTGCTCTCCTCCAGATCCCAGAGCAGAGGAAGTTTTCGCTCTTCTAATTTCCCACAGTTCCAGGTAACATGACAGCATCATGAGGCTGAGACCACAAGGATATTTCAATACGGCTCCAGGGAACTGGTACCCAAGCAGGTGATGTTGGGCTCCAAGCAGAACCATGAGTCGGTTGCACAAAACTTTGAGGTACAAGAAATAACAAGTTTCAGGCCTTTGGACAGCAGAATGCTTTGTCCACTTGAGGAGCACACAGATGGCCTCACTGAAGGACAGAAAGGCCACTGTGGGTGGACACAATGAACAGGAGATCTCAGAGGGTGTCAGATCTGAGAGGCTCCCATCCTTTTGAAAAGACATTTGGACTTTATCCTAAGGTCTATGAGCAGTTTTTTTTTAGAGAATTTGAGGTAGGAGGGTAATATTGTATGTGTTTGTATGTTGTGCATTTATTGTAATGCTAGGATTAAACCCAGGATCTCGCAAATTCTAAAGAAGCACTGTACTGCTGAGCTGCGTATGAGGCCCCCTGAATGAATCTACTTTCACAATATTATGCTAATCATTTATGTAAAAGCTAGGTTGTAAGACATTGAATATAAAATGATGAGGGAACATTTTTGACTGTCAATTTTATGTGTTACGTTCAATGGGCAACATGATGCCTTAATCTTTGATTCACCGCTATTTTTGCGCATGTCTATTTTGCATGGAGCTGCTTCTAGATGAGATAAAGGCCTGAGACAGTAGATAGAGTAAAGCAGATGAGCTTCTCCAGTGTGAGCGTGTGTCACACCCAAGCTACGGCAGCGTACATTCCCTCTCCAGCTTCTTCAGAGCTGCATGCTGCTTTTTCCTGCCTTTGATCTTACGCTTCGACTGAGAGTGATATCATGAGACCCTTCAGTTTTCAGACCTTGTGGTTCATAGCGCAGTTGTATCATCCATAGCCCAACATCTCCATCTTCCTAACTGTGGATCTAGACAATACTCAGCTTCCACAGTTGAGTAAGCCAATTGCTAACATTAAGTTCAAAAATACATTAGCTATTATACACACAGTATTTATCTGTTAACATACATACTATTGGCTTGACTTCTCGAGAGAAACCTCCGTCAGCGTTGAAGTGACAGTTAATGAAGATCATGGCAGATAAATACTTGGATTAAAGATATACTACCATGAATCAGTTCATGTTTTAATTTTGGGTAAGAGTAAGAGAGAAATCAAGTGGGTAGTTGGATATATACTTTAGACCTTAGGAGGAGAATGATGACAGAAATAGAGACAGAGATGGGAGATGGGAGGTATTTGGAAGTCAGGAACATAATGAATATCGGGAAGTCAGGCCAGATAGCTCAGCAGACTAAAGCACCTGCTTAGGCAGAGCCCAGCAGCCAGGGTTCGATCCCCAGTATGCTGTGTCAGCCCCGCCCCTTGAAGCTCACTGAGAAGGCCAATGAGACTGGGTGTGGTGGGCCATGCCTGCAACTGCAGCACTTGGGAGGCGGAAAGCAGCAGAAACACTACGAGTCCAATCTATATAGTGAGACCCTGTAAACCCTATAGATCCTGTACCAAATACATTTTTTAAAAAGATTATTGGGAGAAATGCAAATAAAGAAGAGAGTTTAGAACTGAGTCCTATGGCACTCCAAGTAGGAAACACGAAAAAGGAAAAGGTTCATAGGTTGTTGGGAAAATCTACCATCATCAATATGCTGATGGATCAGGATTTCGTCCAAGTTTTCCAACATACTCTTCTCAGAAAATGTGACATTTGCACAGGCCCACAAGTGAAGCATTGGCAAGGAAGTGTATGTGCCCACTGAATATATCAGATTGCAAAGGAGAAGGAACCGCTGTGGACTGACACAGTCCCTGTGGCAGCGGAATTGGAAGTGGGCTTCGGGACACTAATAATAAAGCACAATGATTCGTGAGGCTGCTGTCGAGATTCCAGCCAGATGTCACGGTACCTACAGTAATGCCCTGCTTTTCCCAGCATGGGACCTTTATCATCCTCCATTTCTTCCATCCACCCTCCCTGAAGTGCCACTGTCCCCTGGGAAGCCATCTTTGGCTCTCTTCTGATTCCTAATACTCTCACTGCAGTGATATCATACAATCCTAAGCCAGGAAAACCACAGGTATGCCTATGATGACAAAACTTCATCCACAGCCCCATTTCTTCCCCCTAAGCTCCTGGCTCATATTTCTGATTGTCTGCTTCATCACAGCTATTGTATTTCAGATGGAATGCATCCAAAGCCAAGCTCGCTGCTTTCCACCCACAGCCTACCCTCTAGCATTCTCTCCACTCGCCAATGGCATCCCTTACTACCCAGGCAACCACGCTAGAAATAGGAGAATCATCTTTGAATTTTGAATTTCCTTTACCTCCCACATCCAATCTGAGACCCAGCCCTGCCAAAGAAACCCCTATCTCACTCTCAAATTTGTCTTTTCCTCCCTATTCCCAAGGCTGCTACGAATTTTTCATGATCCTTTGTCTTGACTATTTTAAATTTTCTAACTGTTCATACTGTGAGATTCCAAAAAATATTCCCTCCACATTTTCTTCCTTTATTTTCAACCTCCTGGCGCACAACATTTTGTTGTCTCTGATAGTGCTTTGTAAGGATATTTCTGTGAGTGTGGCCTCTGGGATCCTGAATTTCTTCATGAAATTACAAATTATGATTTGTGATTGACATCTAAAGCGTAAGCTTAAGCCGATTCGTCATGATGAAAGTGACAACCTCTGCTGTAAAATTTCAGTACCTGCATTAATAGAGGGGTTAAAAGTCTCATTCATAACCATTGACATTAAGCTTATTGTTATGACTAAACTAACAAAAAAACACAGAGGAACCTAATGTCTGAAACCCAAATGTCAGCCCAGCATGCTACGTAAACAAGTAAAGCTTGCCCTACAGTTTAAATAGAGAGACCATGAGAGAAAAAAGCCCCAGTTTAGTACACGTGTCTGCCATCACGGGTGTGCAGAAGTCAATTCCTGCACTCAGCAGGGAGAGCCACATTCATACCAAAATAACATTCTAGTTAAAAAAGAAAAGTAACATGCTTCCAGCTTCAAATTGTAGTAGTTTTATAATTCTGTTTGTTTTTAATTCTCAGGTTTGTGTTTGCTATGTAAGAGCTTTCTATATAAGAGAAGCATGTACTTGGCTTTGTATGTGTACGTGTAAGAGCACGACAAAAATAATCAAAGTGCACAGTGGAAGCCGTAGGCACTCTTTCCCCTTAAAAGATGCCCATATGCTATCCATGTCTAGAAGCACCAGTGGAACCAGCTAGAGTTCAAATGCTACAGTATGTACACAGGCTCTGTGTGATCCAGCCACCCCTAAATCTCACCACTAAAATGTGCTCCATAGTGCAGCCACTTTCAAACCATTCTGGTCTCCATTCTGCTTGCCTTCTAGGCCTGACATTTGCCTCTCAGTCCTCTCTGTCCCCACAGTCCCTCACCCTCTGTAGACAACAATTTCCTTCAACTTCCATTAAATATACAAACCCTACTCTGATTCTCTCTCATTTTTTTCTGTCTTCAATAAAACAGGTAAATGTATATGCACTTTTCAAGGTTTTTCTCAAGAGCATACTCCTTTATGGCACTAAAAATGAGAATTTGAGAGATGGCAAGATTACGTATTTTGCTCAGAGTAACACAATTAGCAAGATGCGATCTGAACCTGAACACAAAACATTAACCAATATGCTTCAAGTAGTGGAAGTGACAGGATGCGTCCAAAAGCAAGCCTAGTTAATCCCTTTGAGGGTCTTGATAAATTGTGAGATTGGTACAGTAAAGTTTAACTGAATATTTCCTCTGAGCAGTAACTAATATTCTGACTGCAGTTGTTTAGGGCAAGATGTTTCTTCAAACATTGGATGAAATAAGTAAGAGGTACGAACAATCTAGTGTCATAAGGAAAGAAATCATGAAGTTTGTATTTATTTGTCAAGGAAAAATGGACTCCAAATCTCATAAATGTGTCTGCTACAGGAACTCATAAGGGCCATACAACTAGCAACAGACTGAATTAGCGTTTGCACTGTGCTCTTCCTGGCTCCCATATTTAGGTAAGCTTCACCATAACATACTGAGATCCATACTTTCATAAAACTATACATATGTACCTTTAGGATTAAAGATGCCCCTATCATGAAAATCCAGGACCAATGCCAATTTCATTTCCAGGATAGATGGCCAGAAATGATAACAGATTCCGTTATCTTTCTTTCTTTCTTTTATACTTCCTTTCTTTTGTTTATGTATTTAGTACAGGGTCTTACTACACAGATCAGAATCATAGTTATCCTCCTGTTTTTAGCCTTCCAAGTGCTGGTATTACAGGTGCAAGTCACCACACCCAGTCTTAGTCACCCTCTCAGAGAGCCTCAGGGGATCAAACCCTTGCCCCTGAGCCTGTCTAAGCAGGTGAATTAATCCACTGAGCTATCTGGCCAGCCCTTCCTGTTAATCTTTATCAAGATGAAAAATCCAAACAAACTCATTTTGCTGTGAATGTTGGAGCTTCAACTCAGAATGAACACTTTCGGAAGTTGAAATATTAGGATATGAATCATAAAAGTTTTGATCTTCAGGATGTGCTTGAAGATAGTTCAGGACAAATGGTCTATTGATAGTTAATGATCTACTGATATTGCTCAACTTGTTAGAAAACAAGAACAAATTTTTTTAAATTCCTAAGTCAATTCCACTTCTGATGCTACTGTCACCATTCTCTTCACTTTCCTGTCCTCTGATTGGTGCTGTTTATACACCTGTTCCCAAAGGTACCTTTTCTTTTTCATTCAACAACTCTTCTGCTTATTGCCCCATCCTTTTTCCGAGGGGAACGCCTAACACGGAAACGTTGCCACTTTCACCTAGTCATGTTGTATTCCTTAAAAACTTGTTTTCTCTTTCTGCAAAATCTAAATTTCTACCTTCTCTAAATTTGCATGGTAATTTTCTTTTCTACTTTCTCTGACCCAAGTTAAATTTCTTTTTAACATGGTTTTTAAACATGAGAGGCTTATGATCTCTCTCTCTCTCTCTGTCTCTCTCTCTCTCACCCCCAGCTAGCTTTCTCTTCCAAAGTTTTAATTCTTAAAAAGTATTCTATTTTTCAAATCAAAAAAAGATCACATCAAGTTAAATATAAAATTCATGGATTATCTGTATGGAAAATATCTCTTTACAAGGAATATTCTGTTTATATAGACTTAATGTACTAAGATCTTATATATTAATACGGCATGATATGTATTTTGAAATAATAAATCTAGTAAGAGTTGGTTTCTCTGAAGATTATTCTGGAGATGGATTTGCTGCCTTATTCTCTTTTGTATTTCTTTGTATTTACTAAAACTTTCCTGGGATAAAGGAAACATAAATTCATACAAGTTAAGTGGGACTTTGACTCAAATATGGCTGTTGGGTCCATTAACTGAACAGCATTGTAATGATGAAGGAGAAAAAGAAGATTTCAGATTTCGAACAAAATTGATCCAGAAGGGCTTTAAAAAATGGAAAAATATTCCTTGCTCCTGAATAGAAGATCCAACATTGTGAAAATGATTATAGACCCAAAATTGTTATACAGATTCAATGCAATCCTGTCCAAATGACATTAATATATCTCACAGATCTAGGGAAAATATTTCAAAAATTCGTCTAGAACCAGAAGAGACCTAGAATAGTAGAACCCATTCTGGGCAACAAAGGCAAGGCAGGAGATGTCACAATCACTGATTTGGATTTATAATAGGAAACTACTGTGATAAAGTCAGCATGGCCAAGGCAAGAAAAGGCCTGAAGAGTAAAGAAACAGATTAGAAGATGTGTGCACAACTGTAAACACACTCAGCCACTTTATCTTTGACAAAGGAGTCAAGATTATTCACTGGAAGAAAGCTGGCTTCTTTAGTAAATGATCCTGGAAAACTGGATTTGCACATGCCTAAGACTAAAATTAGACCCAGGGCTATCACCATGCCCTAATCTAAAGTCAAACTAGAGCAAAGACTTAAATATTAAAACAGAAACACTAAATATAGTGGAATAGAAAGTAGGTGGAAATCTTGAAGACATAGGGACAGGCCTAGAGTTCATTGGTTCGTAGAAGTTTTTAGTTCACACACACACACACACACACACACACAAAACTGCACAGGAAATACTTCAAAAAATCAACAATTGGGATCTCATCTTTTTGAAAAGTTTCTGCATATCAAAAAAATTACCAGCAGAGTAAAAAAAACTAATGAATTGAGAAAAATTTTAGCAAACTGTCCCTGACACAAAGGAGTTGGCTATTCCTTCATCAAGCCAACTGAAAGACTAACACGTGGAAGCAGGATGTTGAAATATGCTTAAGAAAGCAATGAGAGGATTGGGGTAAAAATTAAACAATGGAAACATGGAAAGAATTTTGAAAAACAGACACCCTCAAATTTAAAGACCCAATAAAAAATGGGCATCTAAGATGAATTCATACTTCTCAGATGAAGAAACACAAATGGTGAATCAATACACATTAAAAAAATGTTCAACATCATTGGTCATTTGAGAAATGCAAATTAAAACAACTCTGAGATTTCATCTCACCCCAGAAAGAAGGGCTGTCATCACAAAGCCAACTTAACAAATGCTAGTGAGGCTGTGGGGAAAAGGAACCCTTCTCCATTATTGATGGGAGCTGGTATAACCACTGTGGAAATTGGTGTGCTGATTACTCAAAATCTAGGATTAGAGGTCCTATTTGACCCAGCTGTTCTCCTTCTGGATATTTTTCCAGAAGAACTGAAAATATCAGACTGCAGTGTTATATGTACACCCATGTTCATAGCTGCACAATTTGTCATAGCTAAGTCTTGGAACCAACTCAAATGCCCATCAATTAAGGAATAGATTTTTTTTAATGTTGCATTTTTATACAGTGAAGTACTACTCAGCTCTGAAGAAAGATAAACTTGAGACATAGGTAAATGGGTGTAACTTGAGAACATACTCATAAATGAAATAAATCAGACACACATGTGTAAAAATTGTATTGTCTCCCTAGTGTAAAATACTCAAAGAGTAAATGAAATATAAAAAGGTGCCATAGATATTGTTAAAGGGAAAGAAACTGCTCAAAAGGAAATAACAACCTGGATAAAGGCAAGGAGAAAATGAAGGAAGGGTTACAATATGTATAAGCTCAGATAATTGTACTACTAATTTCTATTGTTTTTTTGGAAAGAACAGTTAATGCTTAATTTTTTATCAGTTTTGCATGCCTGTATCTGGAAATCTGAACAACTACTCTGAAGATAATGATCTGAAATATAATAAACATTATTTTTTAACATTTATTTATTTATTTATTGTGTGTGGCCAGCTCAGCCCACCAGGGGGCGGGGC
>NDGM011218613.1:5202-16379 GCA_002564305.1 Octomys mimax
GCTTAGCTTGTTCTAAGTAGGTGCTTTAGACCACTGAGCCATCTCACCAGCCCCTAAAAATATTCTTTAAAATCTTTACCTATTTATTTATTTGGTACAGGGTCTCCCTACACTGCTCGGAATTGTAGTTATCCTCCTGTTTCTGCCTCTTCAGCACTGGGATTAAAGGCGTGCACCAGCACTCCCAGTTTTGGTGATTGGCACCGTATGTGGTACAGAAGATCAAGCCTGGGTCTTTATGCTTGCCAGGCAGACACTTAGATTGTGGAGCTATCTTCCCAGCCCCAGCTCTCACTATCCTTGTATCAGTAATATCCAGTCATCTTCATCCCTATAGCTTTTAATTGACAACTAGAAGGGAAAGCTGACACACTACATTGTTCTTCTTTACTAGTGACTGTTTATATCCTTTGAATTTACATACATGTATGACAACTTGCCAAAGTGGACACATACACACACGCCTGATGTTTTTAGTGAGCTTGACTGCATGAACTGTAGACCAGTGGAAGTATTCCAGTTTGTATGCACTTACTTACATTTTCTTCATCTCCATAGTATCTTGTCAAAATTTCACATGAAAGTTTTACATAATTTTTGTTGAATTTATTCTTAAGAATTGTATTTTGTGATCTTTATTATAAATTACAGTTTTGGAAAACACCATTTCCTAATTACCTTCTGTCGAGTCATATTAAGATAACATATTATTTCTAATGAATTATCTGTAAATTCATTGAATTTTGTGCATACCGTCATTGAAATCAGCATTTCTTCTGTTAGAGTCTGTCTGTCCATCTGTCTGACTGTCTGTCTGTCTATCTATCTGTCTGTCTGTCTGTCTATCTAATTTTTATGTCTTATTGATATCTGAGGAACATGAAAAGTGCCATATAGAAAGAATAACAAATAGACCTTCTAATTGTTTTCCTAATTTCAGAGGAAAATTATCAAATGTCAGTCATGCTGACTTGGTTAATCTCAGAGGTAAAGTTTTTAGCAAACACCAAGCATAACATGTGCTCTTAGAATTTTGCAGCTATTTTTATCAGATGGAGAAAGATTTTCTTTACTCTTGTAAGAGTTTCTCCATGAATGGAATTTTATGTATTCATTTTATTAATATGGAATGATACTGAGTTACCAGTATGGAATGAAATTTTCCTTCCTGGAGTAAAGACTTTGTCAAGTTTCATTTTTTCTCTTTATGCATAGGTATATTTGTTTGCTAGGTTTTAGGGATCAGATTACAATTTGAACTGGACTGAAATTTTTCTTTTTTATAATAGCCACCTTAGATTTTAATACCAAATTTATAGTGACTTCAAAAATATTATATTTCTACTTATTCTACATAGTGAAAGAGTTTGAATACAATTGACATTGTCCTCTTCTCAAACTATTCACAAAATGCACAAGTGATTTCATTATTTTTGGAATGAATTTTTCTTGTGATCAGTTTTATGCTATGAATTCAATTTCTTTAGGAAGTAATTATAGGACTGTTCTCTTTTTAGCTTCTTCTTGAATACCGTACTTACATTTATAACTCTTAAAAATGAATTTAATTTAATTTTTGATGCAGGATCTCACTACGCAGTCCAGACTCATACTGATCCTCCTGTCTCTGCCTCGCCAGCGCCTGGATTATGGGCTTGCACCAGCATGCCCAGTTCCGATGGCCAGCACTGCATGCCCAGGGATCTAGGGTGGCATGGCATGTGGTACTGGGTTTTGAACTTGGGTCCTTGCACTTGCCAGGCAGGCATTTCTGCCACTCAGCTATCTCCCTAGCCCAGTATTTATATTTTAAATATGTATCTCTCAAGCTTTGCTTTTACAAATTCAGTTAGAAACTTATGTCTTTCTATTGGGTTATTTTGTTTATTTACATTTCATTTAAAATGAAATGTTCTCTTTCTTCTCATCAATTCGTATTTTTCTTTTTGACTCTCCTTGCCTGTCTCCATTTGGAACGATTATGAATTTTTGTTCTTCCATTCCAACCTACTTCTGCATTTTACATTCTGGTCTTTTACTTTTTATATGGTTTCCTTGTTAGAAAGCACACTCTTTTTTTAACTCAGAATATATTCTTATTTGACACTTTTACCTTTTGAGCAATGAAGGATTTCAAATATATTAACTCAATTATTCTTTTTCTGACTTACATGATGTTGTTAATTTTTAAATTTCTATGTACATTAACTTGCCCTGGAAATTATTGTTTATTTTACACTTAGTATCAATTTCATTTACCTTTGCACTTTCATTGCTTTTTGTCCCTTTAGACTTTCTTCTTAGATCATTTCCTTTTGTCTGAAGATATAATTTTAGTCAGGTGTCTGGTGGCAAATTTTCTTACATTTATTTACTTAAAAATACGTTTATTTTACCTTTGTCCTGAACAATATTTTTGCTCCATATAAAATTTCCTGGTGGAAGGGATATTTGTTCTGGCTTTTATAATTGGACTACTACATTCCCCTCTGGCTTTGCTTGCGTTAGAGTGCAGCAGTCCGTTTACTTCACTTTGTTTTTGTGGAACCGGAAATTGAACTCAAGACTTTCCACTTGCCAGGTAAATTCCGTGCTACTACATCCGGGCCCTCAGCAATTAGTTTAAATATTACTTTGTTTTTTTGTTTTTAATCTTGTATTGTGCCTTTGCCCAATTAATTGTTCTTCTTCCTCTGATGGAGCTAAAAGCAATTTTCTTTGCCTATATCTAACCTGAAGTTCATAGTGCTCCATGGGTCTGTCTCATAATGTCACTCAGCGACTTTCCGTCAGCCACTAGGAAGCCTTCAAGTCAATACAGTGTACCGTCTCCAACTCTCCTTTGGTAGAACTACCTTGTAACATGGAAAGAAATTCCTCACTTCTGCTACTCACGCGCCATGTTCAGTCTATCAGATGGCTTGTCGGTAGTGTTTCAAAAATATATTTGGAACCGGATTATCTCTTATTCTTTGCACTTCTCTTACCCTGATGGTTAATCTTAGGTTTTCACTTGACTATATTAAGGGATATATATATATATATATATATATATATATATATATATTACAAAGTCTATATATATATATATATATATTAGATAGATAGATAGATAGATAGATAGATAGACTTAATACAAATTATCTGCCCTCACAATCTATTGAGGATCCAGATTAGAAGTAAAAGGTAAAGAAAGGACAAATTTGCGTTCTTGTCTTGAGCTGGAATTTTCATCTCCTCATCTTGAATATAAGAGCTCTGTATTCTTAGACATTCAGACTCAGACACTAGCTTTCCTTGTTCTCAAATTTCCAGGAAGCACCTCATGGGATTACACCTCCCTCAGCGTGTCAGCCAATTCTCACCTGCCTATCTGTCCACTCACTCATTCATGCTTCCTGTTGGTTACAACCTGCCCTCACCCAGCATGCACTTGTTCACACCTGGGCTATTGCAATGACCTTCCAGCTAGTGTCTCTCCTTTCTCTTCCTCTCACCCCGGTCGTTCAATCCCGACACAGCAGCCAAAGTGATCCCATTGTACCCCAAATTATGTTACATCACTCTTCTAACTTCCACTGACTTCCTTTTGCAGTTAAAATAAAATTGGAAGTCTTCATCACAGTGACCTATGAGGCTCTAGATCATCTATCCTCTGCTATCCCTAACCTGAACTTACCATCCTCCCCAACTCACACTACTCCATTTAGGTTGGATTTCTTGCTTTACCTGAAATATATAAATTATGTTCCTGCCTTAGGCCTTCAAAGAGTGGTTCTGTCTGCTGAGAATTCTTCCCCAAGTATCTGCAGACATTGTTTTTTTAAAATTCATTCAGGTATCTGATCAAATTTTATTCCCTCAAAGATTCCATAATCACTATTTTCTATTGTGTTATATTTCTTCTTGGCAACTTTATTATGTGAGACTATATTTTTCCTAAATAGATAAAGCTCCATGTAAACAGCAGTTTTGTCTTTTTCTATGTTTTGTACTTGCTGTAGTCTTGGGATCTAGAAATGTTCCAGGCACAGAGAAGTTAAGTGAATTTTTCTTAAACAAAGTGACTTATAGCTGTTTGTATTTTTCCCCTCCATAAACCAAACAGAAAAAGAAATGGTTATTATGCGAAACATAGGTCAATAATTTTGACCATAGTGGAGCATTCGAGCTTCAATTGTGAATCGGTACTCAGATATTTTCAAGGATATTTTTTTTCACCTTTTGCTTAGAAAATTTAAATCCAGCGCTAACATTAAGGGATAGGATATACTAGAGATTTGAAAAATTAAAGATAAACTTTTAATATGATTATAAACCATCATTACTAAAAGGATCTAAAATAAAAATTCAATAGGGAATTTCTAATTGTAAAACATAAATGATTATGTGTGCCTTTCACTTCAAAGAATCAACTTATCAACACTCTGTCTCAGGGTGTTTCTGTACATCCATCATCATTTAAAATAGTTATGCCTGAAATGAAGATTTGTGACAGCCGTTAAACAACCACACAACAAGCCAATGAAATCCATTTAAGATACTGTTGTTAAAAAACATAAGAGCTTAGAAAAAAGTACAATATTATTTTTTAGGTGGGAATTTAAAAAATCTTCTTTTGTAACTATCTCTAATATTTCTACTAGGTTTTAATCAACAAAATATGCTGTAGGAGTTGCTTAAAGGTCAAGAATCATAAGAATCCAAACTGTGTATATTTTCTGAACATAAGAAGAGGAAAAGGGGTAGAAATGTACCTTTTAAAAGAGTCTTAATAGGTACCATTCACAATTTTGTTTTAAATTGATTACTATAATTAATCACAACAAATTATTTGTTTCTTTTGATTGTTTTATTGTTTGTTCAGTTGTTTTTGGTTCCAGGAATAGAACTCAGGAACTTGCACTTTCCAGGTAGACATTTATGCCACTGAGCTATCTTCCTGGCCCCTCTATTGATTGTTATATGCCAGATTGTTCTATATTTCTGTACTAAGACACAGAGAAAGAACTTTTCTGATGGCTTTCTCAATAGCTTTTCATCATTAAGAGAAGGTTCTTATTTTGTACAAATTTAAATTTGTTTAGTATTTAGAATATAAGTAGGAAGGTGTGTGAGTTTTTCCTAATCGAATCCCTGTATTTATTCATCAGTTGCATCCCTCAATGTTGCCTATGAGAGTTTCTCACTGTCACTGTGTGACTCAAACTGTTATTTACTCAGTTTTATTCATACAATGAATATGGAGGGTCCACCCTATAAGTTGTGCCAAACACATGAAGTCCTGTCTCCAATGAGTTTCTGTTTAGTGAAAAGGAAAAATGGAAAGTGACCCTTATTTGTGATATGGGATGTTTGATTTGAGAAAACCTGTTGTACATATTGACACATTTATTTTTGTCTAGGTGAAGTGTTCGTCTGCTATTCCACTGCATCATCAGGGTGAGTTTCTCAATGTTGTAATCCTCTCAGGAATTAACACTTAACAAAAATCTCACTTATGAGGGCCAGCCAGATAGCTCAGAAGATTAAATCACCTGCTTAGGCAGACTCAGGGACTGGGGTTCTATCCCCAGCACGCTTTGCTAGCGCCTTGTCTGGGTGTGCTGAGTCATTAATTGAGACTGAGCGTAGTGGTGCATGCCAGTAATCCCAGCTCTTGGGAAGCTGAAAACAGGAGGATCACTAGGAGTCCAATCTGTGTTGTGAGACCCTGTAGATCCTGTACTTAAAAAAAAATATGGAGGGTTAAGTGAAATATATAGATGTATTCTTACTCTTCAGAGGTTTTTAGGTAAAAATAGTAACACAGACTCCACTCTGTTGAACATCAGAATCAAATACATAAAGGACAATGAAAATGGAGAGGAGCTTATGCAAGTTGGCACTAGAGATACAGACTGGCCAGGTGGGCGTACATTTTTGAAGACGAGTGTTCTGTATGGACATGGTGGGTGACTATGCCTCATTATGCTGAAGATTATTTTAATTAGAGCTTTGCAGTGACACTATTACCAACATTTTGAGCCAGATATTCTTTGATATGAGGATTTTTTATGCACAATAGCATAGTGCTATGTGCTAGCATATAGCATCATCTTTGCCTCCCTCCATTAGATACCAGTAATATCCTCCAAATTTCAACAACTGAAAATGTCCCTTAATGTAGTCAAATATTGCCCAGTAGAATATAATCTCAGGTTGAAAACAACTCTATTAGATAAAATAGGGGCCAGTGAGATAGCTCAGTGGACTAAAGTGTCCACTTAAGCAAGATCTCAGGGACCAGAGTTAGACCCCTGGCACCATATGCTGCCCAAGCTTTACCCCAGGCTGGGCTGAGCTAGCCACAGAGTCCAGGCATAGTGGCTAAGGGCGTGATGGTGCATGCCTGTAATCCCAGTGCTGGGAAGGCTGAAAGCAGGAGGGTCGTTGGCTTGAGGTAGAGCAAATATGAGTATAGCTTATGAGTAACTTCACAAATTTACCAGGCTATTAAGTAAGGCCAGATTTGACTATAATTGAAAACAAAATGTAAACTGTGTAGTGATTAGTAAAATGGGAACATAATGCTTTCTCAATTCTCAGCTCAATGGTATGGAAGATAAATTACACTAAAGTCATTTACTACTTTGAGTTTTCTAGAGAAAAGTTAAACATCTAAATATTATATGATAGCAAGGACAAATATTCAAGTAACCAATGGAAGTAGTACAGGATACAAAATGAAATAAGCCTAAAGTAAGTTTATAGGAATTGAAAAATTATAAAAATAATAAAGTGTGTGTTGGGGGAAAATATATTTAATTTCTAAATTTCTGATGAATTACAATGAATTTTGTACCTATCACCTCATGTTTTAGTTAAGAGCATAGATGAAATTTCTAACCTAATTTTTTTTTTAAAAAAAATAATGCTATTCTGGCAGTAATAGTTAAAAGCCCAACAGATTCAATGACCTATTTTAAAAGCATTTTCTATAATACAATAGAAGTAGATATTTGCACAATCATCTACCTAGCCCAACATTTCAGTTGGTATGAATTACTAGTACAACTGTGTCATGTTCTCCAGGAATAAGGAAGTACACAGGGCCCGAGGTCACTATGTCTTTCATTCCAAGGGTCATAGCTCAAAGCTTTTCCCAGAAGGACTGGTACATTGTTTGCTGTCTGCTATGACTTCCCTGTTCTTGTATGGTAGTCCAAGAGAGTTGGGATGTTATGTTGTGCCAGGCTATCCTTTGTTACCTTCATAGAACTCTGTGCTGAACCTTCACAAAAATATTGCCTTGATTCTTGTGTGATGTTATAAAAATGTCCAAGCCCAAAGCATGGCTTTTGTTCACTGATCCCAGTAATCCTATTTTCTTTTATTTAAATTTTGTCCTAGGATTTCCTTAGTATCCCTTTCTCAGCCTATCTTCTTTCCTTGCCTATTTTCTTTTCATCCTATGTCATTTATTATTCATATTATAGTTGTTTTGTCCTTGCTTTATGTTACCAAATTTCAGGATTGATCATATCCTCATCTACACCAAATCTAATTTTTACACATTCCTACCCATACCATAAGCTGAGATTGAAGAGTAGTTAAAACATTGGTGTTTTATTGTTGAACCTAAATAACTGAGGAATGAATACTATTTTTCTTGGGGCACTGGCAGTTTTTAATAAGTGTCTTGTACATTCCACCTTACTAAGCATAACTTTTCTTTCTGTTCTTTGCGTTCTGCTTTCTTTACTCAATAGAAGCAAAAACCAGATATTTTATCAAAGTGACAGTGTGGTATTCATTTTTCAGATTTCTAGTTCTTGGAAGGGTGCCCTCAAAAGCCACAAAGTTCTTTAATTGTCCAGAGCACCTGCTTCAAAATACCTCAGTGTTAAACTATTTGTTTTTTCCCCCCTTAGAAGACTGTGGTACAAGTTCTGTTAACACTTTGACACCGTGCCAAAATATACAACATTCATTTAAGATTGAGTATTAAAGGCCCTATTCACCATTTTTAAGAGAAGGCAAAAAAGGAATAAGGGCCTTTCACACATTCCCTCTGCAATTATAAATGTAAAACTATTCTTGATTCATCCACCCAGCAGCTGGAAATATTGTGAAGGTTTACTGTATAGTTCACTCGTATTTTCCAGCAAAAAAATACTCATTTTATTAATTTATCTTGGATTTCTTTTGCCGCTTTCTTCATGGTCCTCAAGGTGCAAAAATAAGAAAGAACTTTTTATATTGGTGAAATCAGTCACGCATATAGGTAGGTGCCCCTATTCCCAGAATAACCACCAATGGGCATTTAACCACAGCTCTGGCCAACGACACATAGCTGCCCTTGTTCCACTAGACCCTACCCCTGTGCTCTTCAATGGTCCCACAGTTCCTGGATCCTGGACACCTTTGAAAGGAAGGTGTGCTTGCTTTGTGTGACTGCTGACTGCCAATTCCTGTGCCCCACAGGCCCCAAATGAGCTCTGCACATTTTCCCTCTTGCTTTTCCTGTAGATAGCCATGGGTAGTTTTTGAGAAAGTGAAAAAAAAATACTTTCATGGGGTTTTGTTTGATTTAATTAAAGTGCATGCAGACCAGCGGAGGAGAAATCATAGGAAATATAACCACACATAGGTTGCTGACTATGTTCATTGAATGAGACATTTTCTTCTGAGGAGGACTTTGTGCAGGTTTTCTAGTGCTCTGTAATCTAATCTGGGCACAGTAGACCAGGGATCGTTACAAGACAACCTTTAAAGACTGACAGTAACGTAGGCCATTGTGGTTCCAAGAGTGACAAGAGGGAACCTCAAACTGGGTAATGATAGATTGAACTAAAATATTCCTCTTCAAGGAAAGTAAGAAACACTGACCATGATGTGTCAATAATGGCAGACGAATGAGAAGAGTAAGAAAGAGTAAGTGGAAGAATAATCCAGCCCTTCATAGATTCATTCCAGTATAATCTGACCTAAATCAGGGGCTTCACAGGCTTGGTAATGGGTAAACTAGGGGCAATGTGGCCAAGATGGAGGGAAACTTTTCCTACCTGCTTTGCTTTGCCCACCAAAATAGAAAAGAGTGGGCATAGCATAGTTGTAGGGACTTTGAAGTTCCAACAGTAACAAAAATAATCTCTCGTTCATAAATAATATGAATATTTTCACTCAGAAAACCTCCTCCCTTCTTTTCTTGTCCCATCTCAGGCTTCTTCAAATAAAATAGAAATGGACTATGAATAATAATAAAATATATTGTATGCAATATAACAACCATTGTTAATGTCCCATTCTTGTTTTGAAATTCTGTATCATTTGTATTGGGTTTGTGTTGTTTTGGTTTTTGTCTTTGTTCTTGTTTTGTGTTTTTTTTTCTCTTTAACATAAAATTTAAAAAATACCACACATTGAATTTTTGCATATGCAAATCAAAAGAATCATCTAATCAAAACATAGCCCAAGGTGGACCCCACACACAAGAGGTCAGAATGCTAAAGGCAGCATCTTTCTCTTTTGTTTAAAGAAAAATATAAAATGATTTCAGCCATAAAAATCTGTACCTCGAAGATTAGTGGTAGCTGCTGAATGGATTCGCAGGAAACTAATTTAAGGTCAATGGTTGCAACTTCTCTTTTTCGTAATTATGATTTTCTTCATCAGTGACCAAAAGCTATATTGTTAATTAACTTACTTTCTATAAAATGATCCTAATTCTTACCTTATGAGGTTGAGCTGCGGATTAAACTCTAAGGAAAGATTAAGTCCTTGTAATTGCATAAATAACAGTGCTTCAAAATGGCAGCTGCCGTTATCATTTTCATCAACCGTCCTTATCATTTATTCACATAAAACCTAGTTTTGCAAAATATTTGAGGTAGCTTTCATTAAGAAACTCAACTGCATGAAATCTATTAGAACAGAAATAATGGGCTTCAAAAAACAGAAGCACTTTACTTCATTCTGAGCTTTTTGGCAGTTCAGGCAAAACATTATGCATAATTACTTATATAATTATTAACTGATAAAAGAAAAGTATCAGTTATTCAGAAAGACAGATTTTTTGGCGCCAAAGTACAAATGTAATTTCTTACAAGATATGGTTTGTAAAATGATAATGAATACTATTACTGACAATGCATTCATTTTAACAGCAAAACTCCAAGAGTTGTTTTAATGAAAATAAAGGGCATGCCATTGTGCTATAACTTGGTAAAACTGTTTGCAAGTACATTTTTCAATCACAGAACCAAAAATTAAAATGTAATGTGTAATTCCTAGAAAAATAAATGTATTCTAGATCAGTGGCTACGGGAGCTGATTCTATATCAAAAATACCAGTACTTTTTACAAGTCCTAGGATCCTGCCCAGATTGATTGTATCAGATTTTCTTTGAATTGGGTTTGGGCATGTTTTGTTTTTTTTTTTTTTCCTTTTTTTATTGTGGCATTTAAAATACAAATTTACCATCTCAACCCTTTTTAAATGCACAGTGTAATAGTACTCAATGCACTCAATTCTGTGCAACATCACAACCACCCATCTCCAGCCAATTTGGCATCTTCAAAAGTTGGAACTTCATACTCACTGAGGAATTTTGTCCTATGTTGCCCTCCATACAGCCCCCAGGACAACTGCTCTGCTTTCCATCTCTATGATCTTGGATATTCTGTGTACCTCACATAACTGGGATCATGCGATATTTGTCGTTTTTTGGTGACTGGTTTACATTTCTCTTAGCGTCATACCTAAGCAACATATGCTGTATGTATTGTAGCATTTTGTGGGATTTCTTGCCTTTTAGGAGCTGAATAATATTCTATTGTGTTGATATTCCACATTTTACTATGTTTCTCATGTGTCAGTGAACACGTTGGTCTTCCTTTATATTTTAGCTGAGGTGCCTAGTGCTACTCTGAGTAGGGGTGCTCAGGTATCTCTTGAAGACCCTGATTTTAGCTCTTTTATAATTCATGGGAAGTGGAAGTTGGCAGAGACTTGGGAGGAAAATAGTATTTGATAGGACTTTTCTGGAAATAATTCTTTGAAAAGTTTTCTAGCAAGATATCCCCAGAAAAGAGGCAGAGAAACCCTGCTCAGCTAGTGAAGCTGACCCCAATTTTTTTAAAATTAATTTTATTGAGAAAAAATAGCAATGAGACAGTTTCAAAACAGGTTAGTA
>NDGM011218625.1:11868-33256 GCA_002564305.1 Octomys mimax
GTGTGTTAATTATTGAAACTGTCCTAGCGATTTGATTTAAAACTGTCTAATTGCTATTTGTTTGTCAATAAAATTATGAAAAATAAAAAAAAAGAATTTCAGGAGAGTGGTCAAAATATTAACAAAAATAAATAAAACAGTTTGCATGGCAGAGACTGACTTTAACCCCCAAAACAGTATCAGCTACATAGAGACCCTGCCTAATAAAGATCCTGGTAAGACGTTTAAAGATGTGCTATAGACATCTCACTAGCCACAACTTTAATACACTTGAATTTGTATCTTGGGGACTTCAGTTATTCCTCTGCAAAACCATCATCATTAAATAAGATTTGGAGTCTAATTAGGTTTTCAAAGGATCTGAAAATGGGCTATGAAAGGTCTTCATTCCTCTAAAATTGTATATAAGAGCAAGAGACATCTGTTGGCAGAACACCACATGGTGGAGTACGGAAAGTTAGAGTGGATCTTCCTGATAAATACACTTTCAAATCTCCATCTATAGGATTCATGAACAAAATTTCCCATCCTAACATTGATGAAACATCAGGAACTGTGTGTCTAGATATGATTAACTAAACCTGGACAGCTCTCTACGATCTTACCAATATATGTGAGTCCTTCTTGCCCCAGCTGTTGGCCTACCCTAACCCCATAGATCCTCTCAATGGTGATGCAGCAGCCACTACCTCCACCAACCAGAAGAATACAAGCAGCAAATTAAAGAGTACATTCAGAAGCACGCAGCAGAGGCAGCCCTAAAGGAGCAGGAAGAGGGTACTGGAGACAGTCCATCGGAGTGTTCTATGTCTGACTTTTTGGAAGATGAAGCCCAGGACATGGAGTGCTAGTAGAAAAAGCACCTGCTTTTCAGAACTAACCATGAGACACAGACTTCTCATGGTCTGCTTAAATAATATTCATATTTGAAGCAATTTTTTATTACTAAACAAGGTTTTTATGAATAATAGCATTGATACATATATATATTATATATCACCCTTTATATCTTGATTTCTCAGTCATTTTTCAGCCTGAGGTGCGTAGCATATTCCCACATTCCATTTTGGTAGTGATATGCGGTCCAAATGCATGCATTCCTGAGCCCATTTGGCCAAGCCATCCTGTGTGCTACTGAATGTCGCACAGCTACTCTGATAGGTAGATTTGAGTAAATCTAACAGGAAAAGTTGCTTCTTTTGATCGATGGTTCCAAAGAAACAAACCAAACCAACCAACTCCTGGATGAGATGATAGAATAGTGCTTTTTCAAATTTGAAAGGAAAAAATTGGGGAGGAAGAGGCCTGCTTTGGAAGCATGTAGAGCCAGCCACGTACAAAGCCGCGGCCTTCCTGTGAGTTCTAGGTGGGTCCTTTGTGTGGAGCATCAGTGTAAAGTAGGAAGCTAACTGGAAAATTGAGAAAACATTTCTGACTGGATTTAAGTACATTTTTATATGTAGATCCAGATTCCTGCCCTTCACACCACCAGACCTGCAGCCACCACATTGTGCATTGGAGAACCTCTTCGAAGTACTTTTTGAACCTGATTCTTTTTCTTGGGTTACAGCTTGTGATCCCGACTTTTTCTTGGAGAGGACAGGAGGGAAAAGTGACTGGAAGATACTTTCTCTCAACAAAAACACATGCAAAGCCCCATCCTAATCCCAGTGTTGGGCCAGCCTAAGACTGCATCCTGGACTAAATCAAACTGAAGGGAGTTTGGTTTTGGTTTGGTCAATTTGCATGAATTATGCTTAGACAGGTGACAGGTGTCATCTCCACATGCTACAAGATGGTCTCCTCCCTGGACAAGCCTTTCAGTGGACCACTAGATGTGAGAAGACTGACCTGTTGGCTTCCAGGCCCAGGCCCTCCTTCATGTCGGGTTTTTAGCAGCCTGGTCACTGTCTGCCTGTGGGGAGTGGGATGTAGGTATTTCACACCCAAAGCGGATTCTCAATTTGAAATGAAAAAAACAAATTGAGATTCATTCCAATCTCAATGAAACAAATAAAAATTCAAATACACAAAGTGGCTCAACATGGGAAAATCAGCTTTCTTCAGAGAGTGACTGGATAGAAGAGAGATATTGGGGAACATGATATAGGGGGACAGCTAGTGAAGGATGCTTCCTGTCCTGTGTGTTCAGGGCAAGTCAAACTGTTTAAAATGCCTATCCATCCAGTATTTATTCAGCTAACCTTATATCCAGGCTGCCGTGGAATTTCTTTCAAATCAAAGTGTTGCCTGCTGAATCTGGAGAAGGTTTTGAAGATTTAAATAGCTCTGTATATTCTGCCCCTCCAACCAATAGGACAATAGCAGAATTAGCGAATCCTAAGACCTTCTAAAGATAACTTCTGGATGTTTCCCTGGGATAATTTTTCTTTTTGATGTATTTTTAGTTTAGAAGTGCTGTATTCCACAAGGTATAACTCAGTGAGGTTGGAATATACCTAATCCTTTTTATTATTATTATTTTTTTAACTCAAAAAGCACAATCAGTCTTTTCTTTTAAAAAGTATGACTTGCTTGTGGCATGATTGCTTTACTAAATAAAAGACAAAGATTTTACTTATATTAAAAAATAAAAATAAGTAAAGTTGTATATAATTTATTTTGTCAGTGGGGGGATTTGTAACTTTCATACATTCTCACTGGAGTCCATGACTACTCAAACATAAGAAACTGCTGGAGGAAGCAAAACTCCTTTAACAAGAAATAAGTCAGTTCATCTTTGAGAAAACATGAACTATGTCACCCAGGAACACGTTGCAAGTAGCCAAAGTGTAGAATAAAACCAGGGATTTGTTTATGTCTCCAAGCAAATGCAATACATACCTCTAGAGTTCCCTAGAGGTGTGTGTCTTAGATGTCCAACCCCTCTGTCATCAGACACTCATTCCAAGCAAGTTGAACGGTTGAAAGAAGCATGGGGACTCACTGTCAGCTGATCCGTGTGAGACAAAGGGCATGTTCTCGGGTGTTCGAGAGGCCAGCTGGTGGACCAGCTCTACTGGCGGCGCTCCCTTGGCTGTCCATGTTCTGGCTCACCTTGCTGGTGTGGGGCAGCCTTGGGCCTGCAGCTCCTCTGGCTTCTGCGAAGATTCTGGGTACCAAGCAAGGTGCATAGTGATCTCTGTATTCATGAGCACCACCTTTTCCTGAGCTAGTTGATGAAAAATTATAGTGAAGAAACAAAAAAGCATTCTAAGCAGTTTTGTGCTCTCCTGGGCTTATAGAATAATACGAAATAATAAAGGCAATGAATTAGCTGCAGTTTCCATCACTTTAAAAACAATGGGCCCTTTGAACAATTAATAAAGTGAGAGTTAACTTTCTGCAAAGAAAATGAAAATGCAGGATAAATTCATTTTGTGGCTTCCTTTTATTTCTCCAAGGTGAATGGGAAGGACATCAATTTTTACAGCAAAAGAAAAAAATATACATTAAATCTAATTGGTGCAAAGCTATTAGTTGTTGGAAGAAAATGTCAGGAGATGGGGGGAGGGGAGAAGAGGAAGTAAAGGGGGTGAAGGCGAGACCTGCCTGTGTAGCAGTTCCCGTGAAGAACATGCTTATTGTATATGTCACACACATTAATCAAAATAGAGCTCCCCTCCAGAGAGGTGACATGGTGGCACAGTGAAAATGTTTAGCGTGAGACTTGTGAACTAAGTTGAGAGTGAACAAGCCTGAAGAACGGTTGGGTTATAAGGACTAAGAGTTGCCTAAGATAAAACTGGATTAAAGAGGAAAATTTATTGGAATGCAGATTTTTTTAAATACAACCCAAGAATAGAAAGACCGTTCTCTCTAGCTCTGTTACTCTTTTCTTGCACCTTTACCTTTCCTTTCTCCCTGTCTGCTCCTTTACTTTTGTAAGTGTGCTTCCTTTCCTGCCAGTCTCTATACTTCACAGTACATATGGCGCCCATTCCATTCATGGCCTTCCAGCTTGAATACCATTGACCAACCTGCTTGTCTCTTGACCCACTCATTTGGAATATGGTGCTCAAACTCAGCCAGTGATGGACCCCAATATATAGAAATTCAGGTTGTCCTTGCTTGGCCAATGGATGGCAAGAGAAAACTCCTCACTGTTGGTCCGGTCAGCTCTGAGCAGGAAGCAAAGTATAAATATGGCTGCCAAGGCAGTGGGAGGATCTCCTCAAAGATGGGGGATGTAGACATCCAGAGATATTTTCCGCTGTACAGCTTTTCTCCATTATACAGTGGAAAGCAGTTGGTTTTTTCTTTCTTTTAAAAAATTTTAATGTAATACAGGTAGATATTAATAAAGAAGGTATAAAAGCACTCTTCTTTTCAGACAAAACAAACTTTCATAACAAAATAATTAGACAATAACAATGGTCAATGTAGTGTGCATCATGACCATTAAAGGACTGCCAAAGTGTTACTCAGCATGCAGGTCATTGACAAGAAAGACTCTAACAAAGAAGAAACAAATGAATAAATGGAGAAAGTAAAAGGGAAATAGAAAGAGAGAAAGCAGTAGTATAAATGAAACAAATTAGCACATATCTTTAAATATAAAGTCCATTGCCTGGCAAATGCAAGGTCCTGAGTTCAATCCCTGGTGCCAAAAAAAAAAAAAAAAACAAAACAAAAAAACAAAAAACAGAAAACAAAACCCAGTTCCATAAATATAAAGTCCATGAATAGATGAATGCACAAAGAAAATGTGGTGTTTGTACACAGTGGAGTGCTACTCTGCTGTAAAGAAAGTTAAACTTGAGGCATTTGTAGGTAAGTAGATGCAATTTCAAAACATGATGTTCAGTGAAATAAGTCAGAGAGAGAGAGAGAGAGAGAGAGAGAGAGAGCACGCAAAAAGAAAATACATAAATAGGAAGTAGGGAGAGGTTAAAATAATTTCCCAAATTATTCCATTGTTTCACTACTATGTTACCCAGAAAATCAAATAATTCTTTATACTTTTGCTCTGTTGTATTGATACATGGTAGCCACCTGTTTCTAGTAGAGATTTGAAGATCACTTAGAAAAATGTTTGCGGGCTTGGATATTATTAGTGTTAAGTATTACATACATATTAGAGCCATTATAAGTTTTTAAATGCTTTGTCTTGGAAGTTGCACTAAAACATTTTTACACTAGATATGTAATCTATCAAATGTAAATAAACAATTTAGGTTTTCATCCAGTCTTCAGAAATGCTTGCTTTTAGTAAACATGTGATAATAATGGTAAGAGATTTTATGACTTGGCCTTCTGGGGTTATGCTTTTACTTTTCAATAATAGGAAAATATTTTATTTCCTGAATGTTCATGCAAAGAAAATACTCATTTTAACATTGAGCTCTAAGCCATATATTTTTGACAAGCATGAAAATTATCACAGGGAGATTAATAAATTATAATGTACACAAAATATAATGAAATTGCAGACCATGGCAAGTAGAAAGGAATTTAAGGAACTTTTAGGGATTTAATAGCTCAAGTCAATTCTTTTAATTTTCAGGTTAAGAAATTAAAGGTTAATGAAGTTTAGGTAGTTTTCTAAGAATTAGTTTATATTTTAGACAGTAATTTCAATACAAGAAATCTAGAAAAGATGACTTAAAAAGTGTAATGAAGGGCCGGCCAGATAGTTCAATGCATTAAAGCCCCTGCTTAGGCAGATGCAGGGACCAGAGTTTGATGTCTGGCATGCTGTGCCGGCCCCACCCTTGGGGTGCACTGAGAAGAGCGGTTGACACTGGGTGGGGTGGCATGCCCATGTAATCCTAGTGCTTGGGAGACTGAAAGCAGAAGGATCACTAGGAGTCCAAACTGCATAGTGAGATCCTGTAGACACTGTACTAAATACACTTAAAAAAAGTATATTGAGGAAATTAACATCTTTATAGTATCTCTCTCTCTCTCTCAAATGAGTAACTATTATCATGCCCCAATAATTCATCAATGTGACCACATCATTTAAAGGTAGAAAGAGAAAAATTGGGTGACTCTGCTATGCCCAAATGATCAGAAAAATTTACTGTTTTGTTCACTGTAACTTTGATGCTACTAAAAATTTTTGTCTGGTACATTTTTGAAAAATTAATGAAATATGATGCTATTAAGGACATTCTTATCATTTACTGGCATAACTAGTGACATGTCTGAATTTTATCAGAACAGTACTGGTGACTTCAAGGGGAAAGAGAAAACTGAGAGAATCTAAGCTTTGGCTCCCATCACGCAGTGTCAACATCTACAGAGGACAGGAGTCACGTTACCTGAGCACACAAGTGTCAAGTATTGGGGTTGTGAGCATGAAAAGAAGAAAAGTAGAAAAAGCTTTAACATTTTCAGAAAAAGGAATAACTCATTATTTCAAATTTACATGTGCTTTAAGGAAACATAAATTTATAATACCAAATAGTTGTAATAATAAACAAAGGAAATGGGAGTCATTTTCTCACTAAATCTTTTGCAGTTGTCTGCATATTGTCCTTTTCCTCCCCGCCGAGCTCTTCTGGCTGACTTTCCCTTGGTTAAGTCTCTTGGCTCATCTGTATATTTAAATTTCCTCCAGGGAAAGCCTTCACATCTCTTTATATCTTACCCTACTTTCCCCTAGTTTATTTAATGATTTATTAAATGCATTCAATGCAGCACAACTTCCTATGAGAGCTCGAACATATGAATAAAATTATTTTATAATTATATTTATCTTGTGGTTTATAGAATTGAAAATTGCTCAAGACATAAAGGATCATGCTAGAACACTACACGGTCGCTGGAGCCCACATATTACTTCAAGACTTCATGTGGAAGCATGTTCCTGGAAGAACTCAGAGGAAACATCTGCAGGTCAATTCACAGCTTTTCCTTTGAATGGACAGCCCATAGCGAATGGCCAACCTGGGGAAGGCATTAATGGAGAATGCGCATACAGGAGGAACTTCTTAACTTCATTCAGAAACTGGTCCCATTTTGCCCAATGTTTATGGACTATTTTATTGAAAGAAATTTTGCTCCGTAGCAAACACTTGATTCTTCACATATGAACTAATGGATATATTATGTAGAATAACACCATTGCCTATCTCTCTTATGATACGATGGATTTAGAATGTAGCAAAGAGTAGTTTAGCAGCCACAGCAGCTTGTATTGCTAGTGAAGTAGTTACTCAGCTTTGCTGCTGGATGGATTCAATCATTCATTGAACAAATACTGGTTGTTTGCTAAGTGCAAAGCATTTTGCTAATTTCTGGAGCGGAGGAGTGGACATAAGTGATGGAAGATAAGGCAGGAAGCTATGCAGATGGCAGATTTCAAAGGGCCTGGGTGGCATAATAAGCTGTTAAGATTTGTCGTTTCTAAGCCATGGATGTTCTCAAAAGATTATAAACAAAGGAAGTGCATGCTTAGGCCTGGTTCTTAGAAATAATGCTCACTGGCTGTAGTGTGGAGCAGGAATAGAAAGAAGGCAGTCTTAGTCTCAATTAGGAAACAATGGGATTAACCAGACCAGAGATGATGGACCAGGGCCATTGTTAGTGGAGATGCAGGGAAAAGATGATCATGAAAAACTGTTACATAGTTCATAAGTAGCATTTGTGATGGGTTGGATGGAAATTCAGAAAGCAGCCTGACTTGATAGGAATTGGTAGAATGATGGTAATTTTGAGCTGTGCAGGTTGGGCAAGAATGGATTCACTTTAATAATGGTAAAAGTAATGTTGTATTGCTAACTTTGTCTATCAAGTTATAAATGTAAAGCGATAAATATATTTTTAGACTATATATTTCATTCTATGTATAATGAAAGCAGGATTAAAGCTGGCTTCTGTTGTTTCACTTCTGCTGATAACCGGGCTAAGAAAACTGGCCTAAATTGACAGTCTGTATGGTTTATTATTTAAAGAACAGCCTTTACTTCCCTACGAAAATCATGAACTGTCCTTATAGGAAATTCCATACAAAGCTTCGAGGTCTAATAGGCTATGACTGATTGACTAGGGCACCTGAATATCTAGTTCTTAACTCAGGAGAGCAAATGGTAGAGGACAGAATTGATGAATACATGACTTAAACTAATTCCTTGAATATCTAGCCATGCATTTTATGTCATCTATCATTGTGGTTTCTTAGCACTTAGAAATATGAGCTCAAAATAAAAATGTAGTGAACCACCTGTCTTCATGGCAGTATTCCAAGAATCCACAGCCAAATTTATGCTTACCACTAGCAGGAAATGTAGGCAGCCACCCTCCCCTTGCCCCTCTCAGACACATTTCTCAAAGGAAGAGCATTGTAAAGAAACTAACTTTGTGTTCAGCTTCGTGTAATAGGGTGTACTTCTCATACATGACAGCTTAAAATTCATGTTAGAGTCTAAGGGGGAATGAAGTATAGTTGACTCATGGTACACAATTTCTAACATCTCTCTCAGCCACTTGATCTTGGAGACTAATGTAGTACAAGTTTGTTAGTGACTTGTACTAACCAGTAGTGAAGCAAACTGGGATTATTAAATTTCAATCCAGGTAAGTAATATGAGAATAATTGATTTTTGTTTAGTAGGTTTTAGAAGGTCAGAAATAGATCATTTTGAGAGATGACTGCACATGTATTAATCTTACTTGAATCTTGCTTACTTAAATGGGAGTGGTTTTCTCTACTCCGTTATGCGTAATTAGTTGTCAATCTGTGTTGTGAAATGCAAGACCAAGGAAGTAGAGAGATGAAGAAAAGGCTTCGCAAATTTACCTTGTCAGGACTCACCTGGAGTGCTTTTGAAAATGAATGAGTATGGTTCTACCAGCCTTACCAGATCAGAATCAGTGTAGGGTGCATGTTGTTGGGAATCTTTTTTCCTGACACTAGATTGCAGCTAAGGATGCTCTACCACTGATCGACATCCTGCCATTTTTATATTTTATTTGGATGATCTTTCAATGTGATATTTAAAAATTCAGTACTGGACTTTTCATTCATGTGTCTACCAACACAGTGTGACATTGTATAGATTCAGTTACCCAGCAATGCTGCTGATATGGTAGCGTAGAATCACTAGGACATTGAGCATCTGGAAAAACGCAAGCTCAACTATTTTTTTTTCAAAGAAATTTTCCCACTAAAAACCTATCTTTAACTTTTTGGCCATGCGAAGATAAGACTTTAGACTTTACAAAATATCTATAAAATGCTTTGCAAACATTGTGCCAGGAGAGTAAGATTTATCTAAAATATGTAAATCATAACAGCTTCCAATAGATGTTATATTCAATTTTTCATTGTTTTTCTTCCCCTCCATATTTATATTGAGGACAAATTCATACTTTTTTGGCTATTCTCTTCTAGTACCAAAAAAAAAAAAAAAAAGAATGATAATAATGATTTAGTCATTCATAATCTTCCTACTTTTTGACCTGGGCAGTATTTTGTGATGAAGAATTATATATTTTCAGTAATTTTTCCAGTTGTAGTTTCTAAATATATGAATTCTAAGTGGCAATTTTTCAGAAGCTTAAAGCTTTTAGAATTTGACACACATCTTTTAGCTCATAAGTCCAACACGATCTTATAAAAGGCATGACCTGTCACAGGCTGGACTCCTGTGTCCTTGTGTGTTCAGCAAACATTTGTTTCAACTGTTTATCCTGCAAGATGGTAAAGAGATTTATAAAGGTACAGAGAAAACATTAGTATTTGTGAACAAATGCTTTTGTGGGAGGAACACTTTTCAAGAGAATGAGTTGGTATTGGATATTAAATCTTTTAATCTGCTATATTTGTGATTTTTCCAGTCCACATATTTTGCCTGTGGCTACTCTGCAATATTATTTGAAAGCTTTTGGTATTTCTTTTCAAAAGATAATGAAGGGCTTGGTCAGGAGGATCCCTGAAATATGGGCTGAGGACTGTTGTGGACAATCCCAACCCCACAGAGATGAGAACTTTTCATGTTATTTGATATTGTTTGATTGAAGGAGTATAATCTGTTCTGCTGATGTGGTCACATTTCATAAATCCAACTGGCAACAAAAGACAGTAGTACAGAAAGGGAGAAAGTTAAACCTTGGGTTATTTATGTTTCTTTTGGCAATGACACTTAATGAATTTTTAAATTGAATTTAAGACCTCCTTTTGACCTTTTTCATATCTTGGCATATAGGTCTGCCTCTAGAGTCAAGGTATCTTGTGTGGCAACTTTTTAATTATGTGTTTGTAAATCCAAGTATGTCCTAAAACAGCATGAGCAACAATAGGCAATGTATCAAGTATTGTAACTATCCTACTAACTTGTTTTGAAACTTGGTTTCATTGCTTATTTATCTTTTTTTCTCTTTAAAATAAATTGAAAAAATAAAAGAAAAGGTGGCAAAAAAACCCCAGAATGATTGCAGTATCTTATATTTCTATATCTCTCCTTTTCTTATAAAGTAAATAGCTGTGTTGATTTTTCCCTGATAACAAAGCTACAGAATATCTATTAAAAGATTTTTAAAAATGTTTCTGTGTATAGTGATAATAAAGGGATCCTCAGCCCTTCTTGGCCCACTCTGCCTGCCTGCATTCTCCCTCCACCACCTCCTCTCCACTGCTCCTACTCCACAGAAGTAAGGTGTGGGACGCACGTGCACACGGATGTGTGGATATGTGCTGGCACATGTGACTGCTCGCATCTGCTTCTCCTGGTGGGCAGTTCAGTGTCTGATGCGTGCTAAGCATTTACTAGAAGTAGGCAAAATGGTAATTGTTCGTGACTCAATTACACATTTGGTCTTAAGACATTTTTGTAATTTTTGTTCTTTCCTATAACATGGCAGGGTTTCTCTCACATAGGAATTATAAAGCTTTCATTTGATGAATATTAAGTATTAATGTTTTTGTTATGCCTTAATTTTTGCCTAGTAAAGTGCCTCTTGATGGAGATTTTAGCACTTAAAATTTATTTTGCAATGAACAATGGTAGAATGAATACTGCCCCCCAAATATTGAGCTAATTTACATCATAATGAACAATATATTAAAAAGCCTATTTCTTTAGAGTGACATCAATATTTGGCATTGTTAATATTTTTTATCTTTGCATTCTGACAGATGATACCATATAGTTCAATTAATCCGCAATCTGTTGATCATTACTGCTATGGTTGTTGGTCATTATTTCCTTTGGGGTTTGCCTTCCCCTGTGATATAAGTATTTCTTCCTATAGAGTTGTTTGTATGTGTTTGATGTTACTTTTTTATATATTATTACTCTTAACTTCATTTGTCTCATATTTGCAAATATTTTTCTTGATATATCATTCTTTTGATTTTATAAATGGTATGTTCTTCGATACAGACGATATAGTCAATTATCTTTATTTTTCCTTATGCTTTAGAACCTTTTGGTGTCAAATTAGAAAGCTTCCCACTTCAACATTTAGATAATGTTTGCTCTCATGGTTTTTCTATTACTTTTATAACTTTATACTTCACATTTAACTCTAACCCATGTGTCTCATTTGAATTTTGGTTTCTGATTTTGTTCAAAATGATACTAGGCACAGATTAATTTGGAGAGAATGAGCATGTTAGCAGTTCTGAAGCTTCTTGCCCTCAAGAGTAATAGAGCATACTCCTCATGTGCTTAAGTTTCCTTCATGTCCTTCTGCAATTCTTTGTGATTCCTGAGTATTTCTGAAATCATAGGATATCTTTGCCAAAACTCAGAAAGTAATAACTTTGCATCCATCCTCATATCTGAACAGATCATTGTGGCAAAGAGAAATAGCACTCCACGTTGCTAACCACAGTGAGACCAGCCATGAGGCTGGGAAGTGGGGGTGGGGAGGGCAGGGGGTTGAGGCAGAGGATGAGCAGACTGGGGGTCATGCAGTCCAAGTCATGGGCCCAACCAGAGTGCTTTGAAGAGGTTGGACTGGAGTTCTAAAGGAAGATAGGATAGAGAGACAATATTCTTGAAGGACCAGAAAATATAAACACTATAGCAGAAAACATTATATCTTATTCCAATTCAGTGAGAGATGGAGTAAATTATTTGAGCTCAGCTAATCACACCAAATGGTTCCAGTTAGTGTCCTAGAGATTTTATTTGAAGCTAATTGAGGTGGTGCTGTCTACAGTCCCAGCACTGTGTGAGGCTGAGGGAAGAGGGCCCTAAATTTGAGCTCTATCTGGGTAATTTAGTGACCAAGTCAGCCTCTGTCTCAAAGTGAAACATAAAATGGGGACTGAAAAAGTAGTTAAGTTTGCAGGCCCAGGTCGGATCCCTAGTAAAATAATTTTTAAAAACTTTTTGTTATTTTCAAATTATGCCGTACAATACAAATAAGGGATCAAAAAATAAGAGGAGTTTGCTTACACATTTTCTCAAGTATGAGCAAGCTAAGACACTAGCGCATGCCACCTACGTGTACTATGCTGGACACCTTTCCAGTTTCCTCCATTTCAGTATGAGTCACTTCCGCCTCCACAGATGCACCAAAAACGAGCCAATTAGAATGAAGAAATTTAGAACGTCACCACAAAGCAACAGCTTTCAAACTTTATACCAAGCAGATTATTTTATTATTTTATTTTTATTATTTTTATTTTATTTTTTTGGCAGAACCGGAGATTGAACTCCTGACCCTTGTGATTGCTAGGAAAGCGCTTATTCCACTAAGCCATCTCCTTGGCCCCCGAAGCAGATTATTTTAGAAAGTGTGTATCTATTGCTAATATCTATGTATTTAATGTTAACTTTTACTCCTTAAAATTTAGCTTGGGGCAATACAGTGAAAGATTTTCAAATTTCTTTTTTTATCTTAAGATTTCTTTTGCGGGGGGTGAGGGGGCAGATAGCTCAGTGAACTAAAGAGCCTGCTTAGGCATATGCTAGGACAGGGTCGACCCCGCTTCCCCGGGGGTGTGCTGAGACAGCATTTGAGCAAATGTTGGCGCACGCCTGTAATCCTAGCGTTTGTGAGGCTGAAAACATGAGAATCACTGTAAGTCCAATCTGTGTAGTGTAAGAGGGCCGGACAAATAGCTCAGCGCATTAAAGTGCCTGCAAGCAGGAGCAGGGGCCGGGGCTTCCAGCCCTGGGCATGCAGTGCCAGCCCCGCCCCTGGGACGCGCTGAGCCGACAGTTGAGACTAAGCGTAGCATGCACCTGTAATCATAGCTTTGGGGAGGCTGTAAACAGGCGGATCACTACAAGTCTGATCTAGTAGTGAGAATCTGAACACCCTGTAGACCCTTCCCTAAAATACAGGAAAAAAAAATCTGTGTAGTGAGACCCTGTAGACTCTGTACTAAATACACACACACACACACACACACACACACACACACACACAGATTTCTTTGAGGGATCTTCTTTGTTATTTGACAGGCTGCTCTAGAAATCTTGTCATATTTTAATTATAAGATCTAAATGCTTCGTCTTTTAGAGGCTATGAATAAGGACAAAGACAAGAAGTAAAAGTTCAATCAACATTTAAGCTGAATACTTATTTTTAAATTGATTTCTAAAGATACAGATCCTCAATGATATATTGATTCTTCTGAATAATTTCTGAGGTGTTTTGCTTGTGGTTAACAATGAAATAGGAGCATAAGATAATTGGTGACTTATTGAAAATCATTGACTACCATAAATTGTTAGGCTAAGGACAGCTGGTATACTTTGGGGGACTTGGGCCGATGAAAAATTTAACATTTAGTACATTTATATGATGTAAAAGTTATATTACTTAAGGACCGACCAGATAGCTCAGCGGACTAAAGCACCTGCTTAGGCAGAGAGCAGTGACTGGGGTTCAATCCCTGGCCATATCCTCAGGGCGCGCTGAGATGGCAATTGAGACTGGGTGTGGTGACACATGCTTGTAATCTCAGCTCTTGGGAGGCTGAACACAGGCAGATAACTACGAGTTCAATCTCACATAGTGAGATCCTGTAGACCCTGTTCTAAATACATAAAAAAGGCATATATATATATATATATATATATATATATATTACTTAGTTGTGTCTGTTTTAAAATATGCTATAGAAAAACACAAAGGAAAATCCAAAAGTACTGTATTCTGAAAGAAAAGGAACATTGTGAAAATATTTAGAAATTAGTGCAAATATTCCACAAGAATATAATTATTATAGGATGTCCAATACTTAAAATTGATGCCCTTGACATAATTAAGCAATAAGAGATTGATTAAGAAAATTTAATGAACTAGTATGTGAGTAAACTAGGAGGATTTTTCTTAATTTTTGAAAAAAATACAGTTAAAATTGCAGGCGTTGTGTATTTTAGCTAAATAGATGAAAATATTGGTTTTAGTTTTAGAAAATACTCCCTGCTAGTTTCAGCTTTCATTATACTAACTTTAATTATTGTAGTCTTCCAATTTTATTTTTCATCTATCTCCATTGTATTGTTTAGCTCTTACTATTTAAAAAGTTTTAGCCATCATATTTTTATATGTCAATAACCAACACACTCCCCCTTCCCCCCAAAAAATAATGTCTACTGAATATTTCTTTGGACACTTATTCCCAATTTCTTCTCTTTGTTATAAAACCTCTTATTCCTTCCTCCCAAATCTTAATTGGGAGCTTTCTAGATTTCCTGGGGTCAGAACCACAGCCTATTATATTCTACCTATGTCCGTGTTCGAGTGTAAAATTTCCCTGAAGCTCACTCATCACGCAAACCCACTCGCCTTCTGACTTCCAGGTACTTGTGGGAAGTTGTCATGTGTTGATGATGGATTGCTATTTTCAACATTGTCTCAGAAACTGTTCTTTTGGGTGTATCTTTACTGTCACTGAAAAGTATCCCTGAGAAAACCTGCCTTAAACCTGCATGTTGGGTGGACAGTTTTGAACTGAATGTCCAATTCTGTCTTAACAACAGAGATTAGGAAAAAATAAAACCACTTCCAGAAATAGTTCTTAAAGTTCATTAGAAAAACAAAACAAAATAAAGTTCACCATGTTTATTTTTTCTGTCATATACCAGGTGCCTTACTATGAGCAACACTTAGTGAAAAGTGCTTTCTGTGCATTCTCCTCATGAACACTTGTGTTGCCCTCAAAGGTAGCCTTATCATTCCCCCTTAAGAGAAGGAAACTAGAGTTCACAATAGCTAAAAATGTGCCCGACTCATTCAGCTAGGAAATGTTGGATTTGGGCACTGAACCTAAGGGTAATTATTGCCTATGCCTGCTCTAATAACTTCTGCATTTTATCTCTATAGTCTTTTTCTAATTAATATAGTACAACATTATTAATTTAGTCTGTTATTGAACCTGCCGTACTTATCTGCACGCTATTATTATCACCTCTTATTGGCTTGGTGCTTTTTTGCATGTTGCGTTTATGAAGATAAGACTCGGTCTCTGCCACTTCCTTATTCTTGAGGGGCTCCTGATTCAAAAGGAAGGGAGACAAATAAACCGTCAAATTACAACACAGCGAATGTAATATGAGCAGAACTATGGGGACCCAGAGGCTGAACATTTAGGATGGATTAGCTCATCAACATTTAACATTGAAGTCAATAGGACGTGTATTGAACAAATTTCAAATCTTAAAAAATTAGGCTACACATAGGGCAGTGAAAATATTTCCTTTGTTTAGGGCTGTAATTTTATTACAGAAGGGTGACGCTGTATCAGGATAAGACCCCCCCCCCAGCTGGAATATATGGTGAATAATAAATATCCTTTCCTCTTGGTTTTTTGTTTTTGTTTTTGTTTTCTTATTGTTTTTATCATGGAGGGGAACAATGGCTTTCTTGGTCCTTTTTTTTTGTGTGTGTGTGTCCAGCTCAGCCCACCGTGGGGGCGGAGCTATCGCGGCACCTGGTGCCAGGCATCAAACCGCGAGGGTCCAGCCAAAGTCTCTGCTTGCTTGCCTAAACTTGCCTAAGCAGGCGCTCTAAACTGCTGAGCATCTCGGCGGCCCAGTTTTCTTGGTCTTGCCTAAGTAATTTGACTCTTTTTTCAGTGATCACTAATGGTAGGTGCTAATTTCCCTATCATTTTTCTGAGTGTAAATATTACTATATTTAAAAACTGGTAATTCCTAAAAATTTCTGACTAGGTTCACATTTTATTCGAAACACATCCACGAAGATAATTCAAATGTTATCTGTTTTCTGAATACGACAATATCTTAAGATTTTCAGAGTCAGTTATTGATTTAAATAATGCGAAAGCAAGGGCTAGGGTTGGTTGACAAATTAGATTGTGTAACTCAAATTTCTTGATATAATTTTGCTTCTTATTTTACTAGAGGAAATGAGCCAAAATCTTAATGGTATGTAGCAACTTTTTATGAAGCTAATAGTATCAGAAAGGAGACAGTTTAAGAATTATATATCATATCATGTTGGTCCCAGGATTTGTATTGTGGGTAACACATTAACTTTTTTTCCCCCCCGCAAGACACATGAAATAAACCTTCTTTGTTAAAGTTCCACATAGAGTTGAAGAAGAGCAGAATGCCTTTGTAACTGAAAGGAACCAGTGAAAGCACTGAGATAAAGATCACATAAGTAGGTTCTCTTAAACTTTCTTAGAGGCTTTTGATTATCACTGTATAGAAATAAGAGAAAAAACTCAAATAGTTTCTTTTCCTTCTGGCTGTTGCAGAAAGCTATTTGGAGAGGAAATTGATCAATGGACACGAGTGGTGATGAAATGTGTATATGATCAATGATTTCCCAGATAATTGAATCTATGAGAAATTAGATGCTTCTCATAATTCCAGTTGAATTAGTTATATAGATCTATGCTTGCTAAAACACGTGCACACCAGGGGATGTGTGGTTGGAACTGAACTTTGAGCTGTGTGCTTGTTTGCATGGCACGGAGTGAGAACTAACTGTCCCTATCTGCCCAGGAAACCATGCGTGAGGTGGTGGTAGGAAGACACCCTGTGTAACGAAAAGGAGATGGAAAGAGTTTAGAAAACAAAATTCATTTACAACCATGATAACTTTACATTCTTGTTAAAGCCCCACAACTGACTGCTCTTATAACACATGTTTTCAACATTTCACTTAAGGAATACTTCTTAAATTCCAGTTTAATGATACAGAGAACCATTTTATCATGATTTCTCCTCAGTAATAGCCCCAATATCCACCCATGAAGCCAAACATGAAATCTAATCACCATCGTTAATTCCTCCCTATTTTCTACATCTAATGGACTTCTAAGACTTGTTTGTTTCACTACCCAACTATATCTCAAAACTCTACTTTTTTCTGATTTCATTACCACTATAGTAGTTTGGAGCCTCATCCAATATTTTCTGGGTCACTGCAATCTTTTTCTAATTGGTGCTGTTATTATTCTGTATAATTCTATCCAAAGGAAGCCATATCCTACATTTTGGTCTTAAACACAGTTTTAGTATTGATCTTGTGAGAGAATGACTCAGGCATAAGGAAGCTGTCCTTCCACATGACCAACCCTTGGGATATGTGCACAGTGTATCAGTTTACCCATCAGTGATCCTGTTGCTCAGTTGTGGAGTGAGCTTATTTAATTTCTTGAAATACACCATTTGAGAGATTTGATTTTAATGAGTTCTAATCTAATATGTTCAATTTAAAAAGCTGGAGAAACATTCAGTTTATGAAAGCAATGCCGCCCCAAGAGAGAAATAGGTGGTATAGACGTTGCTTGTGTGAGTGTGATTGTATACGTGCTTATTTTAATAGTGTGTCTCGTCAAGTCAAGGGTCAAATGTTTCCCAAGAAGCACTTGTTATTGGAGAAGATAGAAATATTTTAAGCCTAAAATTTGTATCCCCATATAAAACATTCTGATTTTCTAAATGTCATGTTTACTTTCCCATATTATAAAAATGATCATCAGTATCATCATGCACTTATGCTATCAAGTAGCATGACCATCATACTCAGCACCTTGTATGCATGACTGAACTCTGGATTTGTATCATTTGAGTTCATGTACTTTCATTTAGCACAAAGCAGATTATGATCCATACTCTGGAGAAATACTGAGACAACGGAGACTCCAGAAAACAATTAAGTATTGATTTAAAATTTGAATAAACTATCCCTATCTGAGAAGGTATTGCTTATTATCAGAAGTCAAGAGTACAGAAAAGATGACACAACTCTTGGTAGCTCAGCGTCAGTAGGGCCCCCATCCCAGCGACACCCCATGTTCTGGTACAGAGTCTGGGCTCACCCTGCCCCCTCCTGGCACCCTGTCTCTCAAGCACCAGCTGTCAGCAGTACAGAAGATATTAGCTCCACACAGCAGCCCATCTCTGCAAGTCATGTAAGCTGCTCTTGTTATTGCTGACTGACTGTAGCTGCCTTAGGAGTGGCTTGGCCACGGTCACAGATTGGTTTCATGATTCCTTCAAATTTCTGCCAGACCACTCTGGTGCCTCTGTTAACAATGGAAAGGTGTGACTACGTCTGGGCTGCAGGGGTTCACAGGCTGGGGGTTAAACTCACTTCATAAGCAGGAGTTTGACAGCTGCTCTTTATTATTACAGGATGTTTTTCACCATCTCATGGAACTTAACTCTTTTTTTAAATCTAGTTTCTATTTGGGTAGGGTTGATGAATTTTAGATTTTTTTATGAGCTTGGGGAAAACACAATGTACGTTTCTGGCCAAAAATGAAAGCTCATTGTTCTACCAGGGAGAAAGTTTTCAAGGACAATATGCGCACTTAGTATGTAGTTTTCTGTGTTTTTGAATTTTATCATTAGACATTGAATGATATCAGTGATTTTTGGATTGAAATCACTTCTGGTTCTTGAATAACTGTTTCATCAATGAGATCACCCTATGTGCTATCTTAGAAAATACAGAGCCTTAAACATTGCCTCAGAAATTTTATTTTCTCATATTGTAATTTAAATTTGATCATATTGCCTCAAGAATAACATAGAAGTTTTCCTAAAATAAATAAGATATGTGAAATTGCTATTTCCTTTCCACATTAACAGTAGGAGCTGAAGCTTACTGGATATCCAGGGTACAGCAGAAGCTTCCCCTTAATCATGTCCCATACCCAACAGGTTAAGAAGGAGTCTTTCATTGATTGTGTAGGTGACAAAATTGAATCTCAGAGACACTGGGCAACTTACCCAGGGCAGCACAGATCTTATGTGGGATCTGTGCCTGGGCTCTTCTGGCCTTATACAATGGGCTATATCTTTGAAAAAGTCTGCATCATTTTCACTTTTTATGAATTAATCATCATTACCAGCAACATGCTTTTCAAGAGAAGTATTTTCTGGAGAGAGGAAGAGAGCCAGTTGTTCCTTTAGTCAGTGATGGAAATCATGTGAAATATCAGCATACTCTACCTTGGCAATGCAGTGGTTTAAATGGAAAGGTACTAGTGTGTTACTTAAGTAGTTATGTGTTAAATGAATACAATTCAGATTAAAGTCCAAGTGAATGTGAGACCCTGTGGCCCACGCTGAGGAGGTCATTGCCCCTGTGGACCGAAAGCCCCGTGCACAGTGGCTCCCTTGATCCCTCTGTGGATGGCGGGGAGGGAGGCCTGACACCATGAACAGCAGGTGAGAGGCATCAAAGGTGATGGCTCACAGCGCCCTTGACCCTCAGGCCAAGGCTTAGAGCAACAGTTAACAGAAGAGACCATTGTGTGAGCAAATTGCTGAAAACACTTCAGTTGCTTTCAAGGCAGGTTTTGTGGTTTGGGAAGCCGTAGTGGCAGTTGGAGGCTGTTGTGCCAATTCAGAGTGTGTGAGTCTGTATGCATGCATATCTGCAAGGCAGTGTGCTTTCTTCTCTTCAGGAGCATGCATTCAAGCAGCTGAAGTATGATGGCAAACGGACCCTGTAAGGGAAGCAGAGTCTTGATATTGCCTCATTTTATATTTTATATTTGGTTGGCACTCTGGATGTTAATACAGGCATTTTTGTAATGTGAACCTGCATGTTAAAAGATGATCACTTACAGATTTCTTACTCAATTCTGCTGCCTTTATAGCTTTGAGCAATGCTTCTCAAAGTTGGTTAAATTACAGAAAGTTCATTCATTCCCTTGACAAATGAAATCCAAACATAATTTCATTCTCTCAGAGGGATTATTAAGATAATGTTGCAAAGCCTTATTAATTTTATTATGGCTAAAAGTGCTTAGTACTAAACAAATACAAAACAATTGATTTTATTTTATTTTTAAAATTTAATTTAATTTTATTTTGAAGAGTGAAAACAAAAGCAAAGATAAGTAGAAAAATGACAGAAACAGGGTAACATACAACAATACATATGTTGCAGATTCTCCAAACAGGAATAGCTAATTAACAATGGTTGTTGTATTACCTATTTTTAATATCAAATCTGTTGCTCAGATTAATAGATACAGTCATGCAAGATTGGACAAATAATTGAACATTAATGCTTGTGTTCAAGAAACCTTAATTTTTTTCTTGTCTTTTTAAAAAAATATTTTAAAGAGAGTATAATAATTGATAACCTATTAGAAACCATACACATTTAGAAGACCAAGATGAGAGGTATTCAACTATGGGTTTTGAATTACACAATGCTGTCCTCAATGTAGCTGCCCAGATCACAGATATCAGCATACAGAGTAGGCTAAGGTAAAAATTCTAAACATTAGCTGCTATTAAAACAAGCTAATGGAAATTATGAATCTCGGCCATCCTGTATATATACTCGCATGTTTTTCCCTCCTTCCTTTTTCTCTATCTTTTTCTCCTTTCTCTCATCTTCATTGTTTAATCCTTAAATTCAGTTTCTTTCCTTTGTACTATATCTATTATATCTTTCAAGTTTTATTTATTCTTTCAGGTTCTTCTACTAGGGAGACAATATGATATTTACACATGAGGGTCTGATTTATATCACTTATGAATATGGCTTCTAGTTGCATCCACTTACCTATAAAGCCTTCAACTTTCTCTTTCTTTACAGCTGAATAGTATTCTATTGTTTAAAAATACTACATCTTTTTCATCCATTCCTCAGGTGATGGACATTTTGGTTGCTTCTAAGATTTGGCTATGACAAATTCTGCTGCTATATATGGGTGTACGTGTATTACTATAGTATAATGTTTTTAGTTCTTTAGGAAAAATACCAAGAAGGGGAATAGCTGGATCGAATGGGACTTTTAGTCCTAGTTTCTTGAGTAGTCTCCACACAAAATTGCTTTTAGTACCAAACAATGTCTTGCAAATCACACATTACATGCCTAATGAGTACAGAAGTAATACCTTTCCTGGAAGAAGCATCTGTTTCCTAATAAGTTAGATGCTCCTTTTTATACTTTTCTGCTGGATGGTTATTATAATATTCAAATAATGGAACTTAACAAAAAAGGGGATACAGATGAATGTCCATTTTGTAT
>NDGM011218657.1:3309-18572 GCA_002564305.1 Octomys mimax
TTATGGACTACTGGACTATATTGGATTATATTGCTGAATTCATGCACCTACAATATTTAAATGACAATGGAATACCCAGCTCTGACAAAACTAAACAAAAAAGGGGATACAAATGAAGGACCTTTTTGCATCTGCACATACAAAATAGTTAGGATCGACATACAGCTATTTTCTCTTAATTCAATGAAAAGAAAGATTTATACTAATAGTGTTTGAATAAACACTATGAAGACAAAAATGTACAATGTATTAATTATTGAAACTGTCCTACTAATCAGTTTTGAAACTGTCTCATTGTTATTTGTTTCTCAATAAAATTATTAAACAAAAACCCCACAAAAAACAAAACAAACAAAAAAACAAACAAAAAGAATAAAGAGGAGGTTGCACATAGCCTACACTGCAAGAGGTAGGCTTCTTTGAAGAAGAGACCCTAAATTAGTATGAATGAATTGGGCCTGGGGAGATGGCTCAGTACAATAAGCACTTGCCTGGCAAGCACAAGGGTGTGAGTTCAGTCCCTGGTTCTGCCACACACCCACAAAAAAGTTAGTATGAATGACTGACTTTTTAATGCATCTGCCCTAAATTTGTATCTAGGCATGAATAAGGTATTACAGTAAATTCCTCCTCATGACAAAGAAACAAGGAAAAATTTGCAATATACTTTTGAAAAACTTAGCAGGTGGCAGATGGTGTATAGAGTTATTGGTCATGTTTTCATAAAGAATACAGAAACATTGTCACATTACTGTTAAGAAATGGTAACATGCTAGAGTCAACCTTAATTTTCTCATCTTGGTTTTGGCATTTTTCATATTACAAATAAAAATTGGCACATGGATGAATAAAAATTCTAAGTTCATATTTATGTAATATGAAACAGAAAAAAATGCTGAAATTAAAAAAATGAAGGGACAGAAAATCGTTGTCATTTCCATAAAATCCACATTTGTATTCCATGAAATCCTCCCCTGTGTGTGTGTATTCATGCAAAATACCTGTGCTCTTCTGTTATTTTTCACAATTTAAAAAAGCACAGAAGGTTAGATTCAACACTGAAAAAGATCTCTAAGTTCATATAATCTGTGATCCTTAGATTTGTCAGTGATTTACTCTGAGAAGTTAGTGAACTATTCTTTCAATCAATATAACTAATCATATTCTGAATAGGGAAATGGACAAATAGTATCACAGGTCAGATATTTGTAACTTTGGGATCAACTCCAAGGACTTGTATATTGAATTCACATAAGCTCCTGAGATGAATGGCATTAGTGTGCTTTTTCTATGGGTTTCCAAGCCTGTGTGAAACCGAAAGTTGCTGTCCTTGGTGCTGCTTTTTTAATTTTAATTTTTAAATTTTTATTTATTTTTTAATTAATTTTATTGAGAAACAAATAGCAATGAGACAGTTTCAAAACCAATTGGTGGGACAGTTTCAAGAATTAGTACATTGCATATTGTTGTCTTCATAATGGTAATTCATAGTACAAGATGCAGACAAGATATTTTCAGAGGGAGAGAGAGATGAAGAGGTGTGTGTGTGTGTGTGTGTATGTGTATATTTATCTAACCATTATGAAAAATACAGAAAATATTTCTCATCTCTTACTCATTTGATCAGCAAGCATTGCTTTTATTCTATCAAGCCCATGTAATAACTTAGATGATCATTATGCTGGGACAATTCTATTATTAATTTCATACATTTAAGTAGTGACAATTACTTTTGATAAGGGGTTTAGACTGGCTTTCTTTTACATCTTTCACATTGGCTTTTTATTTTACTACAATAACTTTTACATTGTGTCATCTTGGGAGCTTATTCCTAATTCCAGAAAATTTAAATACCTCTCTTACATTATTCCTTTGCACTTTGCTCTCTATATACATAGAGCACATCGGTTTTGCCTCTTTGAATTCAACAGTCTGTCAAATTGCAATTAACCTATTTATGTAAGTGGAACATTTTCTACCTGATTCCTTTCATCCCTGAGAAAAATCTGTTCCTCTTGTTTGTTTTTCATAACAACCCAAATATCTTTGGTTGATGAAATTATTTATCTATTAGCATGAATGAACACTTTGAGTTCTTACCCTTCCTGTTATTTTTCTCTTTTCTTTTGAAAAGCATTATGCAATTTTACTTCACTGCTTTATTATTCTTCGGTTTCATTAATTGTAGGTCAGTGAAATTTGCACCTGAAGCTATATTTCTGGGAAGTTTATTTTCTTCCCCTTTAACCTTCTTAAAGCAACTCATGCTTTTTTGTTTTCAATTCTTTCTCAGGTCTCTTTGAAAGATTTGCTTCACTCTCTTTATTACATTTGTGAGAAAAAAGGGGCTAATCCAGATTATTCTGTATAAAGTATTTCTGGTAATATCTTCATAGCAAAGAGAGTGAAAGCTGGAAGCTTTGATGTGGAATCAGGCAGAATAAAAAACCTGGTTGGTGACTTCCACCTCTAAACTCACTGAAAATGCACAGCAAATGCATTCAGGGTCTTTAAAAGTCAACCCTTTACTTCCATTTCTCTAAATCTACTTTCACTGGAAAGCAAAATTGAGATCGTTTTGTTTTGTTTTTCTTTTTGATGTTTCAACCATATTGTTTCCTAAACTTTTTCTAACACAATTGTACACTACTTCAGTTTCCATTGAGGTTGAAAATAGCTTTGGTGAACTGGACCCTTACAAATGATGCATAACATCTCATTATGCCTTTGTGGTCAAGGACACTGGCATATGACTTTTGGAAAATTCTTAATTTCATCATGGGGCTACTGTGTATTAATTTCTCATGCTTGATGGGTTTTTATTAAATATTTCATGGTCATTCATTTATTTTCAGAACTGCACACTGACATTTCCTTTACATCAAGGCAATAATCACCTTAGTTTTCTTTACACTCCAGTTTTTAATATCCATTCATTTATTCATATGAGAATTATTCAGGACGATTGTTCATTGAGTTCCAAGTATACACCAGACAGCATACTAAATTCTGGGACAGAGATATTTCCTACTTACATTTTAGTTTAGGATACTAGTTGATCAAACAGAATTATAAAATAGTATTATTTAGATTACTGCACAGACACAGAGTCCAAACCTAGAAATTTCTCTTATAAGGATTTCACCTGTATGGTATGTGATAAGAAGAGACTGGTGTTGGTAATATGACTTTGAAGAATTGTTCTTACTGGACTCATAGCTGAACAGTGATTGCTGACCTGATTCTGATACATCTGGTTTAGTAGCATGATATTTGGAGTCAGACATCTGGAAACAAATTCTGGCTTAGTAATTTACTAGGAGTATGCCCTCTGAGATTCGGTTTTCTCATCTACAAAATGAAAATGATAATACGAGCCTCACATAATATGACTTGGATAGGATCATGATGTGGATATATTTTCTTTGCCCTGTTTCCTGTGGATTTTAGAGATAAGAACAACAGCAGAGGACTGATCTTGGCAATCACATTTGGGAAAGTCAAGCACCAGTTCAAACTATTTACATGCCTAAGCTTTTTGATCTTGACCGTAACTCTAACAAGTAAATATTGTTATTTCTACATCCTTGATTCACAAGGATGAAATTAGATTTTTTTAGAAGTTAAGAAATCTGCACAAAGATCTCATTAATCAAATGTAGGGCAAGAGTTTGCTCTTAGTTCTACATAACACTGAAGCCCAGATCTTTACTTAGTCTTAGAATCTTTCTTTCTGCTGTTTTGTTTTGATTGTAAAAAATACAAGAAGGTACTTGTTCTAATGAATATGATTCCTAAGCTGAAGTCTAGAGTAGGCCTTAGATTATACTTCCCATGTGAACATATACCGTGTGTATCTGCTTAGTTGAATACTCACCCTAGTACATAGTATCTAGTACCCAGAAAACACTTACATTTGTAAAAATTCAAGCTAAACTGATATATCAAGAAGTGCTAAATACACAGATGTTTATTTTCTTCTCACACTGAAGTCCATGGTGGGTAGGTCAGCTGGACTATGCCATTTTCAGGAAACCAGTGGACAGAATAGAACAGCAGTCAATGGTTTTATTTATTGTAAATGATGCTCAAATCATACCTATCATTTTGACTTAGTTTCTTATAGTACAGCTGTGAGTCACCACCTCAGCCTTTGAAGGATAGCTAAATGAAATTAGGCAATAGTTGGACATTTGCTTACTCAGAAAGGAAGGGAGAGAGAATTGGGGACCCTGCCTGTGATTCCCTTTACAATGCTCAATGAATATTTATAGAGGGAGTAAATGAAAATAAAAGTCTTAAACAAATGAAGAGCCCAAGGAGACTAAGATAAAGTTGTTAGCTTTATCCCCCAGCTTAGAAAAACATGTCAGTATGCCAATGTGTCTTTCCAGTTAATTCTTGCTAGAATATGTCTTTAGTCAAGGTACCTATTGTAAGTATCTCTTTACTGAACGTTTTCTTTTAATCTGTGGCTGTCAATTTCTTTCCTGAATGTCAGAATGGGATCAAAGCCACAGAAGAGTGTATTTGAGCCCTGTGGGTTATGCTGCCCTCTTAAGGAAGATAAAGTGACAGGTTATATAATACTTACCTATGTCACTTGTTGGGAACTCTTCATTTTGAGGCAGGGGAGATCTACCACTGGTTATTTGTGATTCTCTTTCAGAACTGCCTTTGCATTAAGTGAGAGTGTCTGACACAGGCAAAATGTGGTGCTAGTTCTCCTAAAAGAAGGAGCTAGATGTTTTTCAACCTCTGTACTAACACACTCTGTTAGATCAATTTCCTAGCTGGGGACTCTATCCTAGCAACTTCCTCTTTTATGCAATATAACACTGTCTTTGTTTCATTAAAGATATTTTTTTCACAGGCACTGTAGTATCATGTATTGTGTGATGCCCAACAGGTGGCAGATAATTTGCCCCACAGAGACTGTGACCACTCTTCACTCATGCCTGAGGACATGGCAGATTCTTATTAATTTCACTGAATCAATGGTCAGAATTACAATAGACTTTGTGAAAACAGAAGACGCAAAGCTCAGATGAGGAAAATAATCAGTGAGGTCATATTCTTCAAAACTTACCAAGGGTGGAATCAATCTTTCTCACTTGTAAGACTGAAAAAAAAATAACGATTGGAACCTTATGTCTCGTTAAGCTCTTTCATTCCTAAGAGCTTAAAGTAACTGTAGACCTACATCTCATTTATTTTCACAATATCCCTGTGGAGCCAGAGGCCAGGTTTTTCTTTCACTGTCTGTGCTACTCAGAGGAAAGGCAATGCCCTGAGAACTCAAGTGACTTGCATTCAAGGTCAAACATTGAGTCAATTTGTAAAGTGAAATGCTTGATTTCAGGTGTTATGACGCCACACTGAGTGGCTACTTTAAAACTATAGTACTTGGGTAAGAGAACTCAAAATATATGATAAAGGCATACAATGTCATAACATGCCAAGGTTCAGGACTCTAAATGTTCTTTAGTTCGTAGATTTAAAAACATACTTTTGATGACTCAACAATACTTAATGCTGTGAACTGTTCTCACTCCCCGAGCCAGAGGCACAGGGATCATTATTCTGTATTTAGCTTGGAATGATGCCTTGAAATCAGAGTTCCTAAATAGCACTAATGATTTCACATTTTTCAGGAAGAAGGAAAGACTTTGATGATGGCACATGATGATATTCATTAAATTGTGTAATAGGATGGTTTCTGTAACAAATTGTATGATGGGTGAACAAAATCTAAATTCATACAGATGTGATGTTGGAGCAGGGTCCCGTCTGACCATATAGCAGTACAAATTAGAAAATGTGCTTTTTTTCCCCTCCCAGGTAGATTCAGCCTTAAGCCAGGTTGCAAAGGTTGGTGAGCTATCCTTGACTGGATTTCAGATACATTTATCCATTTACCAGTTAGAAGCTCTTCATGGCCATTTTGGTGTAGAATAATAGTAGGCCAATATACACCACTAGCTCCAATAAGCTTCCTAATGAGGCATGTGGTATTATTTTAAGAATTTTGTACCTTTTAGGCTTTGTACCAATTGCCTGACTTCAACTCCCAAGGCAATCGCTTATTACTTGTTTGACCTTGGCCATCTCTATGTTTATTAAATTGTTTCATTTGTAAAATGGAAGCAATAATTATTTCCTCATTGGGTGTGGATAGGTTAAGTGAGTTAATGTTTAAAAGTATTACAGTGTCTGGCTCAGAGACAATACTTGCTATAAATAAGTTATTTTTATTAGTCCAGTTTTCAGAAGAAGAAACCAGGGGTCCTGGAAATTAGACATCAAAGTCACTCAGACATTAAAGCATTCAGCTGAGAAGAACCATTATTGTAGCCAGCTTTTTCATTTGGATAAACCAAATGTTTTATACTGTAATGACTCACAGGCAAAGGATAAGTAAGAGAGAAATCCTGTTAAAATATTTTAAAAGTAGACTGAGATGAAACAATTGGCACATGGAAATTTCTTGCCTGCACTGCAGGCAAGGGCATTGGTGGCAGGTACTTTGAACCACTATATCCTGCTGAAAGCACGATAGTTTTGGATAGCAGGCAGAGAAGGGATTAAAATAATTCTCTTTCTCCTCAACACCATTGTGGCTTTCCCTTGACCCAATAATTCTTGGAAATGTCCAAATCATGGTCTTATCATAACATATTCAGGAAAACTTATCTAGTAGAAAATGCTACATAACAAATGTTAAACGAGGCCATTTGGCAATGAGAATTCCAAGCCGATCTCAGCCTACTAAACCCAGCTTACCTTATCCTATGAGAACAAATGGGATCTATATAGGTTTTTTTTTTTTAAGGCATGGAGACATATTTGACTTTGTGCATTTTCTTCACATCTATGGCAAATACTGTACACTAGAAATAACTAGGAAGTTCTTCCTGTCATTGTTTCAGACTGACCACTTGCTCTGCCCACTACATTTGTTTCTCTGTTGGGTCCACCTTGACTCTCTGGATTTTCACCTCTGTTCTCTACGTGTCTCACCTATGGGAGGCTTGATGCCACGTATCCGTGGGATATTTAATATGCTCTTGACTTAAGATCATCATACATGTAAATGCCCTTTAGTGTGATCAAAGTGAGGGGGGCTTAACTGCTGTGTGAGGTGGTGGGGCACATTCTTGCTCTTGAAGTCTTGCCCGAGACACTCGCTTGACTCTCCATGGTGCCTTCTTCGTAACCATTTGGCTCTCCAGTTCCTGTGTCTCTTTTGATTATGGCCTTATGTATCCATATTTTAACAAATAATAATTATCTTTAGTCTTTCTGAGTCACTCAGCATAAGAATTATATGTACAGACATAGATAATCCAGTAGATTCAAGGCTCCCTGCTAGAAATTTGTGACAGTTAGAAGCCTGTATATATTGATAAAAGCGGTGAGTGAATTAATGGATCATACTGACTGATCTTGAATGGAGAGGCCTTTCCACATGAAAGGTTACAGGAAGACAAATACTTGAATAAATATTTATTTGTATATGTACAGTTCTCAGAAATACAGCTGCAAGTTACTAACTTCTTAGGCCAAATAGCAGTACTTTAGCACTTGATAACTTGCAAATTTGTAGGTGCTGGAACTGTTTGTGGCTTAATTGAAATTCTCCAGCTTCAGTAGTCAGAACTAAATATTATTCTGAGAAGGAGCTCTGATGTCCCCATGGTAACAGGGCTCCATTCATGGGATGATATCACACCACTGTCCTTGTCTGAGAACCCCTGGGAATTTCAGGTATAGACGGAAATACTGTTAAAGGCAAATTAGACATACCTATTCTGTATAATTATGTGCATATGTATAGATGTGCTTAATTTAGCCACACATTTCATTTAGTCCCATTTATCATTAGGCTTTTTAATGACTCAAATTTTGAGCACGGGTATAGCTCAACATGCTTAAAGAAGAACTCACCTAAAATTTTGAATAAATATACACCATTAATGTTATGGAAAAGAAAAAAATCAATCCCTTACTCATATGTAGTACTTATTACACTTAGTGACAGAAGTGTTGATTCTTAGCACAATCTGTGAAATGGCTAAGTACACTGTGCATCCGGACATGCAAAGCCTAACTCAGACTAGCACTATGCTTAGAGGAGAGTATTTTGAAACCAACGAAAGGAAATGTGCAGGCAATCTTATTGAAGTTCATTCACAGTTTTTTTTTTTTTTTGGTACTGGGAATTGAACTCAGGACCTCACACTTGCAATTCACATGTTTTTAATGTCTTTTGATCCTGGATACAAAACAATCCATAACATTTACATTTATTTATTTATTTTTTGACATCAGTTATTTTTATTTTAAAGAAAAAAAATAAAAACAATGGTACAAAATCTCAAAACAAGATTTTAGGAGAGTAACAATGGTTAGTACATTGTCTGGATACAAAACAATCACACACACATGTGCACACACATGCACACATGTGCACACACACATGCACACATGTGTGTGCATACACACACACTGGTCAAAATATTTAAATCATTTAAAAATATTTTTGTCAATGCTTCTAAACTCTTTGCACACTGTCTGAAAAAGAAAAATGATTTTTTTAAAATAAAGAAAGTAAATAGGATGGTGACTAGATTTAAGAACAGATTTGATTCATCATTAGTAAAATCCCTCTGCTTAGTTTTTGAATGGCTTCTGTTTTGTGTTGTACAATGCAGAAAAGATGCTAGACAGAATTGATTAACTCTGAAAATGCAGAAAAAAATGACAAGGTAAAAGGCTGGTTAGCTATGAAGTTTCTCAGCTCATGAATAATGCAAATGATAAAACTTATAAGAAAATGCCAACAATTTGCATAGGTTGTGTTGCAGGAACTACCGTGACCAGGTGTTTACACTGGCCAGGGGGATGATCAAACCTGACTTTTCACTCCATGGTGTTTTGAAAAGTTCTAGCCATACTTTCCACCTTTCCTTGGAATTATTAAAGATGCAAAGCTGAATAGTTTTGCCTTTGTTTATGACATTGAGTATAACTGAATTATTTTAACTGAAAATGTAATGGTGGTTTCCTAAGTAATAACACTGTCTCTTCATTGGCACTCATATTTTAGTTATGAGAAAAATTGTTACATTTTCTACATTTCAAATCACTCTAAAGCAGTGGTCTCCTCGAAATGTTCCTGAGGGCTAGGTGAACAAAATCGACAATGATAAAAAATAACTTGGTATGTCTTTTAAATCCCATGCAAATGTAGGTAAAATTCTTCTCCAAATGGAAAAGAAAAATTGAAATGGAAGGCTAGCTCTGGAAAGAAACTTAGAGCACTTAATGTTCAATATTTTCACTTTTGGGTCGGCTAGATAGTTCAGCAGATTAAAGAGTCTGTTTAGGCAGACACAGGGGCTGGGGTTCACTCCCCAGGCCTGCCATGCTGACTTTGTCCCTGGAGTGCACCAAGATGGTAAATGAGACTGGGCATGGTGGTGCACACCTGAAATCCCAGTGCCTGGGAGGCTGAAAACAGGAGGATCATGTGTCTGGTCTGTGTAGTGAGACTCTCTAGACCCTGTACTAAATAAAAAAAATTTCACTTTCTAAGATAGATAAACTAAGCCATTTCACTAAGTTAGCAGTAGAACCTGAATAAGAACCAGAAACCCCAGCTACTAGTTCATTGCTAACTGTCTTAGTTACTTTTCTCTTATTGCTGGGACAAAATATCTGATGTTGAAATTAAGGGAAGAAAGGTTTATTTAGCTCACAGGTTGTGGAAGTTTCAGTCCTTAATCTGCTGGCTGCAAGGTGGGGTGGTGCATGGTGGAGGGCAGCCTCTCATGGTAGAAGGCAACAAGAGCAACAAAAACCAAAAGAGCCTTATGTAGTATGCAGGCTGTGTGCTCTAGGGGTGACTACAGCACTTACATCAGTAATCCCAGCAACAGAACCAGCCACAAACTCTAGATTCAGTTGCTTCTGCAAAGCCCACCCCCGTGACTGCATGAGGCTTTGGGGGGACATTCAGACACAAATCATAGCACTAACTAATGAATGTAAATATATAATATACATGTGTACATTCTCATAATAAATAGTGCAGATTCCTACATGTTAGAACTATTCCATGTAGCACTACACACACACACACACACACACACACACATGTATATATATATACATACATATATATATATACATATATACTTTTGCAAATAAAGGTGGTCTGAGAACCAGCACCACTGCCATCACAACCAGCTTGTTTAACATGCAAGACCTCTATTGCAAACCCACTGAATCTGAACCTTTATCCAAAGAATCCTCAAATAGTCAGTATATATTATTTGAGAATCATTGTCTTTATTATCTATAATAATGAAGTATAGTTACTCAAAGTCCAAAGATAACCCAAAGTAGTTGTATTTCTTTCCTTCACTGAACTTTAGAGGTACTTTATGTTACTTCACAGTGAAATAAAATTAGATTTTTTCACTTCCATTCCCTTCTTCTCTTTTAGTAGATGAGTGCCTTCAGTTCAGATTTGGCTGTTTTCTGTTGAAGCAAGAGTGGCTAATATGTATGTCATATTTTCTGCTCCCCAAAATGTGATAAGTATTTGGCACCCATTTTTTTCTTTTAGTCCACTCACAAATGGTGTGAGGTTATGATGATCATAATGTCCACTTTACAGAACACTGGTCAGACAGGAAGAAGTCAACTCAGTCTCCATGTATCAGAAACTGGCCCTAAATCCATAGTTTGTCATTCCAGAGTATAAACATCAACTATAGTGCACGTTGATTATGCAATTCAAGGTTCTTATTTGCTCTTTCCCAAAGATTTACACAGTACAATTATGCAGTAAAACTAAATTATCTTACCAAGTAAAAAATCAGAAGTCAAACTTAACATAATGTCTGGTTAATAGTGGACACTTAAGGCTGGAGAGATAGCTCAGCAGACTAAGCACCTTCTTGGGCAATCAGAGGGACCAGGGTTGGATCCCCAATCCCAGCACCACATGCCATGCTGGCCCCACCCCCAGGTGTGCTGAGCCGGCCACTGAGGGCAGGTGTGGTGGCACACGCCTGCAATCCCAGTGCAGGGGAGGCTGCAAATAGGAGGATCACTATGAGTTTGAGCTGTGTAGTGAGACCCTATACCAAATACATAAATTTTAAAAAGTGGATATTTGAAGAATATTTGTTGAAGGAGTAGAGAAAAGAATATAAAATCCTAAGTTGTTTTGATGTATAGTCAACACTGCATAACACCAAAAAGAAATATCTAACTGAACAGATATTTCCTGTCTTGAGATGCTGGCATTTCCTTGCCATCACTAATCCCTCTGCCTCCTTTCAGTTTTTCTTTACTTGTAACCTATGTGTTATTGAAGATGCCTCACAGTTCTGCTAAATTTCCAGTTCTTACTCTCATGTCCTATTGTAATCTACCTGGAGGACAAAGTCAGCACTTTCTTGGAATCCCTGAGCTACTATTTTTGGGATTCTGAGAAAGCCCCATTGACTTGTATTCCTCTCTATCTCCTGGGAATTTTAGAACCAAAGCATCAGGACTTAGGTTAGGATTTTATGATTTCAGACCTTTGTACATTAATGTCAGTGATAGATCACAAACTGATCTCTGGGGAGGGAAAAATGTGGTTGTGAATGCTCAGAGTCTAAGAGGGATGGGGACGGAAGAAAAAACACAGGCTGAATCAAGTGAGAGGTCATGAGGAGAATATGGAAGATTAGGGGCTTTTGAGCAGTGCTAGCTCAGCCAAGGTTAGGTACAAGGAGCCAGTGCAGATCCTGAGCACCAGCTGCCTTGAGTGGACTTGGAATAAGAAGGTGAGGGCTGCACCCTTCCTGGGGCTTGTTTCCAAATCTATACAGTGAGTGATTGCCTTTTAAAAAATATACTTTTATTTCACACTCAAAAGCTTTATTTCACCAAGGCCTAACACATTTGCATTGGCAGATGAGCCCATCAGCTTAAGTAGGAAGGTGAGTGACCATTGCCAAGGAGGAAACCCACAGACTTGGGGCATGCTATAGAAGTACTTCAAAGATGTGCAAATAAAGAACATGGCACTTTTAAGATCCCTTTTTTGTTGAAAGGTTTACAAAAGGGAATGTAAGCATCAAAGAGCAAGCATGCTGTGAGTTCTGTGGTGGCCTTTGGGGGACTGGGAGATGTACAGCTTAGCTTGGTTGATGGATTCCTCCCTGGCCTGAGCCAGGTCTGTGGTCTTCTTGAATTTGGGGAACAGCCCCAGCAGCACACGGCAGTCTATTGCTAGCCAAACCTCATACCTTCGAAGGCAGGCACTGTGTATGTTTTCACCACAGGCAGCTCCCAAGGAGGTGAGGGACAGATATCCCTGGCCTAAAGGGGTGTTTGGGGGTTTTCTGCAACACTTTTTAAACTTCTGAGCTGTCCACGCTGATCTGAATATCAAATATTACCTCCCATGTTACTATTTTATTTTGTAAGTGAAAATATATTTAAGAGATGTCCTTTTCCATATACACAGTTATTGCTTCTAATAGCATCTGAATGGATGTGTGTATGCACCCAAGTCTGCACATGTGCAATGAATGTTAAATTGGGGACATCTTTGGTAACAAGCTGATAGTCTTTCAGGAAGGAATATATGCGAAATTGATTTAGGTTTCATTCATTCAACCCAGGAATGTGGCATATCAGCCATAGTAAACCTTATTCAGGAGTTGGAGGTTAGAAACCAAAACTATAGCTTTTGCTCCTAAGGAACTCCAAGTGGAGAGGGGAAAGATATGCCAAGAGGTAATTGTAATACACAGTCACAAATGATTTAGCAGAAGTGGCAAGATAGTTACAGAAAATATGGAAAGGTGAAGCAAGCTGGGATTGCAAGTTGGCTGAAATTTTATGGAGGACATACTACTTTCAGATGGCAGAGTGCAAAAACTAGAACTGTATATTATTTCTTTAACCTTGAAATGACATTTGATTGCTTAAGAGCTTAGCAACTAATCTTTCCCCATTCTCTGCCCTTCTAGGCATCAATTAGAATCAGCTGAAATGCATCAAGGTAAATTATTTAGGGTGTAAAGTAAAAGCTACCCTTTTCTGACTTGGGTTAGCTCCTAGAAGCTAGAGTGTTATTCATTTAATAATTTTTCTGATTAAGGCTTTTTTTTTTTCCTGGCAGTTTCTTTTGAAGAAATAGGTAAGCAAAGCAAGCTGGCGAGAAAGCAATGACACAGATCCTAGTATTGCAGGCTTCTCTGCTTCTGGCAGACTTAGCAGGGTATCATCTGCTCCATGCACAAGGAAAATAAAATTGCATGCATGAGGCCCCAGTTACAGTGAAGGGGGGAATCCAATCTTTGACTTAGAAAAATCTAATTCTCTCAAGGTATATTGAAGTCCGCAAGGCAGTTATCTTTCTGAGCAGCTAGATGCAACCTGGAAATGTAGCTCCTAATAGCCTTGGTGAGATTAAGCGAAGTGTCAGTGATTGTGGCTGTTGCACACGGGTCATGAAGAATTCGGAGCTCCCCTCCCCTCCCCACGCATCTCCGAGTCAGCCTGTACCTGCAGTTCCTTTTGTGCCCGCCTATCCCACACTTTTTGCCTCTTCCCAGCTGCCTCTATTCCAGTGCTACTCTCTCTAGGAGGAAGGAAAAATGAACAGTCTGGCAGCTTTAGCGGATAAATTTAATAAGAATTGATGGAGGTGGCCCAAGAAGGCCACTGTTCTATTATTTTTGCAGTGAGCAAGGTTATCAGGGCTCAGGGAGCCACACTTTCTTGCTGAAGTATTTCGCAACTGAAGAGTTTTGGTGCTTACTGGACTTGCAGGGAATTGAGAGAAAACTAGAAAGAGAAATTCATTTGAACCATAACTGATATAAAGTCCATCTCAGGAAGTGGGAGAGAACAGCATTTTGGATGATTTTGGGATGAGGTGAGAGCTAATGTTCTGAAGTTGGCACGAAGATCTTTCTGGTGAAGATTAATTTGTGAACGAGGGGCCAAATTTTGAGTGTACTTTGATTTTAATTGAAGCATCAGCCTTTGAAATGGAAACACATGTGGATAAACATACAAACAGTTTTGGTGTCACATACTTTCCATGTAAGTTAATATCTGTAGAAAATCGGACTCAGGTAATAAACACTACGGCTGCTCCTGCCTGTAATTCTGCTTTAGACTTCAATTTCGAATCTGTGTTTCTTTTTCTTTCTTTCACTTTCTTGCTTCTTCTTTCTTCCTCTCCTCTCCTCTCCTCTCTTCTCCTTTCCTCTCCTCTCCTCTCCTTTCCTCTTTCCTCTCCTCTCCTTTTCTCTCTCTAAAAAATATTGACAGTAGAATTTATTAAAATCTCTTCTCTCTCTCTCATAATTTGTGAGTTTTTTTTTTTTTCAGAACCAGTGATTGAACTCAGGCCCTTGCGCTTGTGAGGGAGGCGCTTATTCCACTGAGCCATCTCTCCGGCCCCCCTCTCTCTCATAATTTGAATAGATCCTTCAAACCATATGAAAAGGAATGAAGTCTTCTAAGAATACCCAGAATGGCTTACCACATCTCCCAGTTCAGCCTCAGAAATGACTTGCCTTCAAACTGAGACTTCCACAGATTTAACAGTAATAATGGTTTTCTTTTTGAACCATTTGCTAAACAGGCATGTATTTATTATCATCTAGTGATTCTTGTAATTCCTAAAGACAAAATGATGCAGACTGAACTAAACAAGACAAAGGGAGAACTATTAGCCTACAAAGCCGAGGTGTTCAAAGGTAGTTCTGGAAGGCACTCAAAAAAATAGTGTCAGGGCTTTCTCTCCACCACCATTTCTAGACTCTGCTTCTCTTCCAGATCTTTTCATGAGGGTAGACTAATGACAACATTAATCTCTTGTTTCTCAGTTAAAATAATTAATAGGAAGGGCTCTTCTTCTAAATTTATGTAACATTCTTTTGGAAGAAAGTTGGTGGTTGGTAACATGCCCCATGAAGCTTAGGGAGCATTAAATGATAGTAGGACAGATTTTGTATCTATTCTTGCAGCCAGTGATAAGTGAGGCTCCTTGACTTACAGTTTGTAGGAATCACTTAGAGTAGGACCAAGAAGTTTTTTTTTTTGTTGTTTGTTTTATTTTTTATTTTTAGGTACAAATCTGTTTTTTTTTAAAGTCAAGAGAAAATGGAAATATGCTTTTTAAAGTTTCTAATACTAGGAGGAGATATCATACAATGTCTTTTAAATAAATTGTAAGT